>PVJD01003462.1:0-162728 GCA_004026545.1 Mormoops blainvillei | reverse complement strand
AAAGGTGTTAGAAACAAATTTAGCGCAGATTGGCAGCTAATCTTTATACAATGAAATGCTCAGGCTAATTTAATCTCTGTCAAACAAGGAAGATGCAAGTATTTCTCTCTTTCAAAGAAAGGCTCTTCACAGACACATCTCTCACTTTATTTTCCTCAATAGTTTTGTATGCAGCTCTAATGAGTACTTTTCCATAATTCAGTGTATTGCTCCTGGAAAATGCAGACAAAGGGGCAAATTTTCAGCCTATGCTGTCATTTTATGGATTAATTTCCATTAGTACTGACCTTCTGGTTTTCTGTGCATAATAAATATGAGTAAAACATCTGTTCATGTCATTCCCCTGCTTAAAAACCTCTGCCGGCTCCCCGTCGCTTACACTAGGAAACAGTCCAAACTCATTGCTTTGGCATACTGGGGTCCCCCATAGATATGCCTTTTCGGCTTGTCTTGGTCATTTCTCGCTGTTTTGTTCACCTGCAGACTCCCTGAGGAATTGCTGTTTCTCTTCTACGCTCTCTTCTTTGCCTGGAGTGCCTTTCTTTATTCACTTTGCCTGCCATGAGCATTTTTTTTCAGTTCTTCAAGGCTCAGTGCACCTGCCACTTCCTCTCTGAGCCTCCTTCACCAGTGGAATTAATCTCTCCCTTACCTGCATCCCCACAGCACTCTGGGTGTGTCCTGTGCTAACTCTTACACCATCATATTTTTTAAAAGATTTTATTTATTTATTTTTAGAGAGAGGAGAAATCAAACCAGTGATGTTTTGATTCTCAGACCAGCACTCAATCCACTGAGCCACACCAGCCAGGGCCCGAGACTTCTTTCAAATGGTATCGTTGATAATAGGACATTTGTCAATCTGACGGGAATTGGCTTTAAAAAGGAAATGAAGATTATAGATAGGGCAGCCATTTTTTTTAAAGGGGAAGATGTGTAAAACTGAATAGCTGAGGGATGGTTACTCAAGGGATGTTGGCCTGATTTATTTCCTATGATTTGAGAGAGGCCAAGCTACAGGAGCTATAACACAGTGTGACCCTACAAGGTTGGATAATGTGGATAGGAAATTGAGCGATGATTTCTGGATAAACGAGAGCTGGGGAAATAATTAAAACTTATTAAATAGGTGAGTAGATTCTGAACTTGATGACATATGGCTAAAACATCTTTTCTTTTTTTTTTTTGGCTAAAACATCTTGAGAGTGAGTGTAGACCTGACACTGAGCGCAGTCAGCCCAGGATACGTTAGGGCCAACAGGGCAGTAAAGTGTGGAGCATGGTCAGGAAGGACTTTGACAACCATCTACAGACTGCTGTCTCACCTCACCAAAAGACAGCCTAGGCGAAGAAGGCGCATGTGCTTAATCACGAGAGGGTAGGTAGGATCAACCTGGATCAGGTCACCATATACTATACCGAGAACTGGGGCATCTCCCGTCATTTTAAAGAAGTAACCTTAAAAAAATCAAAGGAGCTATCTCTTGCTTTTATTTTAAATGGCTTTTAGAATATATATTATCTCATGAAATAGTATTGGCTGAAAGTACTACTAGGTTCAAAGAAAGCACAGGGAATTTCAATTTATGGCTAGATCCAATATGTCTGATCATGGAAAATGAAAATATTTATAGAATGGTACATTTTTGCCCATTACGAGGTTGATTTCAAAGTGGGGACAACCAGTTTTCTTTATTATCAGGAGCAAATTAAGGGGATGGGCAGGCCAGTGGTCAGATCCGATATGGAAAATGATGTATGGCTGCTTTATAAATTAGTGACATTTTATAGCTAAGGAGGTTTGTACCGTTGTGTGTTCAAATGGACACAGACAGGACTCCTGGGTTTTTATGTTTTCATTGAGTTCAAGTAATCTAGCTAGGTAAATCCACATACCTATAGAGCATCAGTGCACTTTACATTTTGTCCTGCTTAAGAATGCAAAGTATGTTAGGGTTCTGTTCATAAAGCAGGAAAATGTCAATGAGATTTTTTTGTTGTTTCAGTTTATAGTGAGTACCAACATCCAAGGCAGGTTATGAATTCGTTGACAGGCACAGAATGAGTACGATCTAATTTTTCCTTGCATAAATGAATTATCTGCAATAATTTTGTATGTGTATGTGAACTTATGAAATTCTGGTTTGTTAGAAAGAAAGTCATTATGTGTAACCCAGGTGTGTTTTTTCTATTTGTCAATAATGGTTTGCTAAAGAATAGAAACAATGTTCTTCTGTCCACCCACCTCCCCGCCCTTTTGGCTTTATTTTTAGATTTTATTTATTTATTTTTAGAGAGGGGGGAAGGAAGGAAGGAAAGAAGGAAGGAAGGGAGGGAGGGAGGGAGGGAGGAAGGAAGGGAGGAATGGAGGGAGAGAGAGAGAGAGAGAGAGAGAGAGAGAGAGAGAGAGAACGAGAGAGAACGAGAGAACGAGAACCATTGGCTGGTTGCCTCTCGCACGCCCCCAACTGTTGCGGACCTGACCTGCAACCCAGGCATCTGGCCTACTGGGAATTGAACCGGCGATCTTTCAGTTTGCAGGCCAGCACTCAACCCACTGAGCAACACCAGCCAGGGTAGTGTTCTTTTATTTTAAAAAGGTACTTTGTCATTTTCTCAATATATTCAAGACTTTCTTTTTCCTTTTGTGTTATCTTTGAGTCATTTAAATGCTTATTAACCCAACGTGAACCCAAAAAGTCCAGAATGACTGAATTCAAATCAGCTTTCCTGCCTGTCAGTCAGCATTTGAGTAACGTTAAAAGTATTGGTTAAAATGAAGTTTTGGGGTATAGAGTTTGTCGAAATTTTATTTATTCTTTAGTAGGTCATTGAGATTATTTGCATAATAATCGAGTTAACAAGTTGTACTTGTTAACTGAGTTGAAAGTAATACAATATGTGTACAGTCTTATTTATTTCATGACTTAAAAAAAATAAGTCCATTGTAAGTTTTGTAAAATATCCCTTCAGTTTATAAAAATAGCTAAGTAGACTCAGAGAAGGCAAGTAATTTGACATTTAAAAAGATTTGCTCCCTATGCAAAAACTCTAAAGAGGAAAAAAAAGTGTTTTTTTCCCTGTTTTTCCATGTTAGATTTAAATCTCATTTTGCTGATTCTTAGAACAGTAAGTTGTTCCTAAATTAAACCCGGGATCTGAAACTTAATAATGAAAGCCGTAGCAATGGCTTTTCCCTCTCTCCACGCGCGCTGCCGTTCTGGCTTGGAAGGCAAATACATGTCAGATCAGGCTCTTTGTATTACTCAGCTGTGCGTCCCTCATGAGCCACAAAAGCTTCTGGCTCTGTAGTTCTCAGGGCTCTCTTCTAGCTTCTGTGGAGAATACCAAAATGGATTAGGCATAGTCCGTTGACAATATATTACTGGGTTTTTTTTGTTTTTGTTTTTGTTTTTTGTTTTTGTAATTTGATTCTTACCCACTTGAAGTTGAATCTGCCAACTCCTTCCCCCAAAGTAAAAGACCTAAGGTGCTAATCCCTACTCATTGGTGGCAAATGCTAAACTGGAAGTAACAGCCTAGAAATGCAAAACTCCTTATCCATTTACATTAGAAGCTCTGTAAGCCAGCCAATGCTCCCCACGTTCTGGGTGACGAGAAGGCGAGGTCTCAGGCCTCAGTTCGGCTAAAATGATAGGCTAGTTTGAGGAAGCTTTATAGCAAACCCTAAAATGCAAAGCCCATTCAAGGAAATGAAACGTAACAGGAGCGAGAGTGGGGAAATATTTTAAGTTCAGTGTACATAGATAGGTTTATGTGTATCGTGGTTAAGAGCACTGACTCTGGAGTCCATCAGATACAGGTTTGAATCCCACCTCCACTAATGTGTGGCATTAGACTTGCCTGAGCCTCAATTTCCTCATCTACAAAATGGGCATCATAATCTCCCTTGCAAGGTTTTTGAAAGAATTATATGAGATAACAGGTATAAAATGCATTGCTTTGGTATACAGTAATGCTCAGTGTAAGTTGTAGAGAAAGTACAAGGCGCACTATTTCTCCCTCCAAAAGAGTACAGTCCTGCTAAAGAGACTAATAAGCAAACCGCCCACAAAGCAGTGACATGCTATACATGAGTAAGTGCCACAATAGTCAGAAAAGACAATAAAGGCTGTAGGGGAGAGAGGCTGGTGGTGGTTGGGCTGCCAGAGGAAAAACATTAGCCAAAGTGGACTAGGAATAAGCATGACCCCGTGGTCTCATGAAGTGTGATGTTCCCCCATTAGTTAGCTTTAAGAAAGGTCATCGTCTTGAATAAAATTTGTATGTGGGTTTTCGTGCCAGGATTTGCCCTGATAAACAATCTTTATTAAAATCTGTTTGTCTATTTTGCCAAGTCGTGTCGTTCGAATTAAAAAGATGGCTTTTCCTCCCCTAGCATCATCATCAGGTTATATTAATTCAAGGTTTCCTCGGTACTTGGAGTTCCTACTGGGAAGGAGGGAAAGAAATGAGCTGGTGAATGTAATCATATAATTTAGAAAAGAAAGGGTCATCACAAAGTCAAACAGTGTTTGTTTGAACATTATGAAAAAGCTCCATATGGTTATGGTTTGTTGCCAAGCTGTGTGGGGTCCTCCTCAAGAAATGTCTAGTCTTCAGTGGTGACATTTCTCACTTCTGTTAGTCACAGCGCAGTTTCTGCTGTGCCTCATCGTCCTGCACCACTCTCCACAGTTACCTAGTCTCTGATCACATGGAGTTTTTCAACAAACGTAGAAAACAAAATGAAATTGATCGGGGACCACATATACGCATATGGGGAAATTCTTCTGATTGATAAAGACATGGATAGATGGACCCGCACACTTTAGTGTGACAAGATACTTGTACATTTGCTTTGTTGGAACAAGATGTGACTGTGAGAGTATGACAGATCACAGAAGCCAGCCAAGTGAGCCTTTAAGTTACCATAGTTTCGTGATCAACTTGACTGTCTTGAGTTTATTTTCCTCCTCACTAGAATGTGAGCTTTTCAAGTGTAGGGTCTGATTCTTTTTCATCTCTGTATTAACAGGTGCCAACACAGGACATGGACCTTAACAGGAACTTGATAAATTTGCCTTACACCAAACTTACTTTCTTTTCTGCTTTACCGGAAATTACGTGCCCCCGGTGGCCATTTTGAGTGTGAAGTGTTATTTTAAGATAACTCTCTGGTGGAGGAAGTGCTCCAAACCATGCTACAAATGTCTGAAACAAAACGGGAGCTGAATGCCCAGAGGGTCTGGGGAAATCCCCAGGGGAGGGAGGTGGCAGAATGATGAGAAGAAGAGACTCACTGAGTAACCCCCTCTTTTTGAGTATGTTACTTCTCTCCTAAGATTGTTTTTTTCAGCAACAATAGGTTTAGATGCCATTTCACAGTAGTCTGACAGCAATACTGTGAAAATGAGCCCTTAACTTTTGAGCTGAATAATTCTTTCTTAAACCAGCTGTTGCCATGTTCCTTCTTGCACTGGAATTTAATTTGGTGAATTGGGCGGCGATGGTGGTGATGTTGCAAGAGAGATTTTTGTGTTGTCCTGCTAAACGTTCTGTGTGCTTGATCTCCGTCCCAGTGTGCTATAGGAGGGGTTCTGTGAAGCCGGTGTTCACTTTAGACTTGCAGAAGGTACATTCTTAGAATTCTTAAGGAGAACTTGTTCCTAAAGTAAAAGATTTACCAGTAAACTAATGACCTTTGATGTAATATCTAAGCAGAAGTAACCCAGCCTGCCCTGGCTGGTGTGGCGCAGTGGATTGAGCACCAGCCTGCGAACCAAAGGGTCGCTGGTTCAATTCCCAGTCAGGGTACATGCCTGGGTTGCGGGCCAGGTCCCCAGTAGGGAGTGCATAGGAGGCGACCACACATTGATGTTTCTTTCCTTCTCTTTCTCCCTCCCATTTCCTGTCTAAAAATAAGTAAATACAATCTTAAAAAAAAAGAAGTAACATTACCCAGGCTTATTTTGCGTTCTTGACAGAGAACCAGCACAGAGTTATTGCTTTTTAAATGAAATTGAAAATATGGTTAATTTTTTATGATCGCATAAATAGGCTTGCTGGTCACGTTCATTTTTAAATATATGAGTGGTTAGACAGGTGAATATCTAAATGGTACATACATATTTACCTATTTATTTTAGGACTACCAGCTTGGTTTCATATTTGTACAGGATGCACAAGAATCACCACAAAATCATCAAGTCTAAGTACCTGATGCTGCTAGTAAGTCCTAGTTAGGATTTTTGTTTCCTATCCTTGGATCAAGGAACAAACTGTAACTGAATCTGTACTGACAAGATTCCTTTTTCAATGTCTGTGCTTTCACTCTATGTTAGAAATCAAACAGCTACTTCAATTTGTGGAATCACATATCTCTTCACAGTTTTAGGGTTTACACATGGAGGAAGTCCATTTAGATTTGGCCTGAGCAAGCCTGGAAGGGTGCAGAGTGCACTGTATCCCAAACTGTGGTACAAAGATGACATTTTAAATTTCATTTCATTACAGATTAGGAAAGTACTGAAGTATTTTCTTTCATGGGGATGATATAAGGTTACTGTTTTAGTACATGTATTTCAGTGAAGAAGAGATTTTGAATTGAAGAAAAATATGAAATATATGATAGTACAGAAGATGTACCAAAAAATTTGAAGATTATACGTGAATGAGTTGGGTTTGGGAAACACTGTTAAGAAAAGAAGGAGAATCAGGAGTTGGAAGACCCGAATTTGAATCCTGGTTCTGCTACAAAATGTAGACACAGCTGATGTTAAACCTCTGAGCCAGTTTGTTCACGTATCAGTTGAAATGATAGTATTTTCCTTGTCTACTGGAACGTTTTTTGTGTGAATTAGAAGGAAGAGTGTATATTGAAAGTTTTTTTGGCAGGTTCACTTTTTTTAAATTTCAGTTTTCAATTACAGTCGACCTTCAGTATTATTTTCTATTAGATTCAGGTGTGCAGCACAGTGGCTAGACAATTACATGACAGTGTTTTTTTAAGACTGCAAAGTGATCTTCTAGTTACCAACAACGAACCTGAGTAATATAACTAGCAAGTTATTTCAAGAGAGATTAGGATATCAGTGAATGAGAACTTTCAAAGGCAAACCGTTCCCCCGCCCATGGTGCAAACGGAGTGAGCTCCAAATTTCGGTTGATGGCTTTCCTGTCATTATATAGGAAGAGAGAATTCTGAAACGTGTGCTTGCTTCTTCCCAGGTTACATAAATGCTTTTGAATTTTACTTAAAATCGCTACAGAGCTGTGCAGCAGCACGTACACAGTGGGGCCTTGCTGTTACTCGAGGGTTTATAAAGTGCTGTTTCTTATAAGACCGTTTTCTTGAGTTGTGAAAAAGCGCCTTTTCAGGCCAGTCCGTGCACAGAATGGCAGGAAGGGAAAACCTGAGAGAATGACCCTTTTTGTGTGTGATAGAAGCTTTATTTAGGGTAACCATAATAAGACTTATAATAAAATGATAAATAAGAAAGTTAGATAAAGGGATATGTTCTAAACCACAGGGCCGAGTCACCATTAAATCATAATTCGAAAAGTCACCGATTTTCCTTGTCTTGGATACCAACGGAATTATAAGAATCCTGCTGGAAGGGAAACCTAGGGTGCAGTTCACTCCTACTGTAGCCTTTCCCACTGCTGGTTTGAATTCTGCTTTCAATGCCTGGGAGAGGGGTGGAGTTAAAAATAGGGACTGGAGGCAGGGGTGGAGTGGGGATGGTGGTGGCTCAGCACCTCCTCTTTTTCTTCTTTAAAGGTGAAGTTGTACTCACGGGCCTACATCTTCTATTAGGGGAAGTTTTGTGGGACCTAGAATAGCCGCCCCAACCTTTACTGCAGTCGAGCTAGCCCTGACAAGGGAAGTACGAATGAAGACACAGAGTGCTTAGTTTAATCAGTTTTGAATGAAAAGTGAAACCTTGTCTTCTATAACATGAATATATGGCCTTCAAAACACATGGGGAACTGTGAGTTTCATTTTTAGAAGACATATACCATGTATTTGAAGAAGTGATTCATTTTGACATAATGCTTTTCCATATTAATTTGTTAACTACATTACAAAGCTGAAGGAGCAATTTTTTCAAAGATTCTCAGAGATGGTACTTGTGAAATTATCGAATGGAGAGATTAACACATGCTAATTCAACAGGTTAAACATTGAAATTTGAGGACTGTTTTTGCAATCTGTATTAGGAGGATGGTTGGCACCAAAGGCAAGACTTTGAAATTATTTCCAGTGCCTAAGGCTTGCCTTCGTAGACGGGGCTTTTTATTCATTTAACTTCTCTGAGAAATTGATCACAGACTTGGAGTGGTCCAGCCGGAAGCTGCAATCGCAGTTTCCTTTCACTTGGGTTCATGAGAATATGGTACACATGGGACAATGGGGTCTAATTTTTCTATTAGGAGATCTCTGAGGTCCCCAAACAGGATTTCTTCCTATTTTGACTAATTTTTTATGAATACTCACAAACATGATGGAGGGATGATCTGCGTCATTTGATTCATGGTTCTACAAATCCAAATTTTGGGCATGAAGTGAAGTATATATTTGTTAGGATATTTTTCCTCAGCTTTTTTGAGGTATAATTGAAAAATAAAATGTACATAATTTAAAGTATACAGTGCGATGATTTCATGTACATACACGTTGTGAAATGATTACCACAATCAGCTGAACACATCCACCACGGCACATAGTTACCTTTTTTGTGTGGGTGGTGAAAACTTTTAAGATGTAACCTCTTAGGAACTTAAAAGTATACTGTAGTCACCGTGCTGCACATTAGATACTCAAAATTTATTCATCTTATAACTGAAAGCCTTTCACCAGCATCGCCCCATTTTCCTTCATCCCTCTGTCCCTGGCAGCCACCGTTCTACTTGTTGTTTAATTCCACCTATCAGTGGCGTTATGGGGCCGGGGCCTGGCCCTAAGTGGGCCTGTCTTGGGCTAGCAGGCAGTGTATGCGTTCTTGACTTCCTGCTGGAAAGATTTCACAACACGAGTCCAGGTGACTATGACGGTATGTTTATTAGAACTGAGGACAGTGAAAGGAGGAAGGGGCTTAGCATAGAAGAAGCAACGGGAGAGCCTAGGGCGGGCTGCCTTAGCTCAGTGGGAAGTCAGAGAGACAGGGGGGCCTGGGAGAGACAGGTTCAGGGGATTAGCCTGGGATCAGCTTCCTGGGGTCCCTTACAGTTAAGGAGATTCATACCTGTGGGGGAGGAAGAAAGGAAAGGGAGTGTCATGGGCTGCTCCCCAGAGGGTGAGCATGCCCGCTGAGTCCTTTGTGTTAAGCTTTTATCTCTCTTGCAGGTGGGAATCTTAGGGGAGGTCTCTGGGGGAGGGTTTCAGTAGAATATTCATCAGTTCTCCAGGGGTTCCCTTTCAGGGCTATGGTCTGCACTGATTGGTCAACAACAGAGCAGGGAGTCTTTAGTCATTGCAGTGGGTTCTGGAGTCCCCCACCTGGTTTTGCTGCTTTTCTGGGCCTGGGTCTGAAAGACACCTGAGGCCTAGACGTTATCTCTGAGGAGGTGATCTTCTGTATCTGGCTGTATATTGCTCTGTCAGTTTGTTCAGCCATCTCTCTCAGCTTCCCCACTCCACTTGTCCTGGCTTACTGGCCTGTCTCAGTGGTAGTATACAGCATTTATCTTTTTGTCTGGCTTATTTCATATAATGCCTTCTGGATTTATTAGTGTTGTCACAAATGGCAGGATTTTCTTCATTTTCATGGCTGACTAATATTCCTCTGTGTGTGTGTGTATGTGTGTGTGTGTGTGTGTGTGAGAGAGAGAGAGAGAGAGAGATTTTGTTTACCCATTCATCTGTAGATGGACACTTAAATTGTTTCCATGTCTTGGCTATTGTGAATAATTCTATAATGATCATGGGAGTGCAGATAATGTCTTTGAGATAGTGATTCTGTTTTCTTTGGATATAGGCCCAGAAATGGGATTGCTGGATCACATGGTAGTTCTATTTTTAATTTCTGGAAAAACCTCCATACTGTTTTTGTTTGCCCTTTACAGTTATTGAACACTGATTCTCACTGTTTACAGTGGTACACCCTAATCTTTCTATGTGATCTTATAGAGGAAGCTCTGAGATACCCTTCATATATGGAACTGTGATGTAGCTGTGACCTACTGTGAACCAAGTTATAAAAACTACTATCAAAGGATTGTGATGGTACATTGTACTGGAGGCTGCCTTAGATATTGTGTACACAAATATAGATATAACCCCGTAACCCCTAATGATATTAAGCTTTAGTTTTTTTAATATATCTTCTTGAGTTTTGTATCGTATTTTTTCCATTACCGTTTAGTCCCCTTCTTATGCCCCCTTCACTCCAATATTAAGTTTTAATATAGTTAAATTCATTCGGTATGATAGTTTAATATATCTTAAATTCAAGTTTTCTTTATGCAGTTTTTATTATAAAATTTTTAAGAAAAGTAATTTAATTCAAGTAAAATATTACTGAAAATCACTAACATATCCACCTTGGTTTAGTTTAGTGTATTGAAACCTGGCTCTGGCTGAATCTGAACATCTGAAAGCTCATTCAACAATTAGTGAATGTTCTAGGTGCTGAGATTATGGCAGTGAGCTAACAAAGGAGAATCCCTGTTCTTAGATAGGTAGAAAATTAAAATAGATCATGGTGAGTTCAGTGAAGGAAAAGATGATAGGAAGGGGAGGAAAGGTTGCTTAAAGTACAAAGAACAGCACCTCCACAAAGGTTTGAATTCCTTTTCTGAAGGTTGGCAAGCTGCTTGACCTGAAATGAGTTCAGGATTTCTGCATCTGTAAAACGAGGACACAGATTAAAACATGTTTCATGCTGTTACCAGTATTACATGAGAAAATATAGAGAAAGCACTTGGCATGGTGCCTGGCGTATAGAAAGTTCTCAGTAAATGTTGTTTAGCACTCTTATTAATAAATCATATCCTAGATTTCCCAGAGTCACTGACTCTCCTCCTTATAACCTTAGATTTTGGCTGCGGCCCCACTGTCAATGGCTACGTTGCCTGGAAGTCCAACAGGGATCCACCGACTTTGCCACCTGGAACTCACCCTTTTATGCCCTGCCCACTGGATCAAGCATCTACAGCACCCATGCTTTCCCCAACTGTGCTGGAACTTTGAAATACCCTTTAGACAGCATGTATCAAAGTAGATAACACAATATAGAGTAGGCACGTGAATGTTGAAACTTTCTCCCCTTTAGTTACCCAGTAAATAATGAATATTCAGTAAATATCAGCCTCTAGGCTTCCAAATATACCACTTTCTAAAATTTTTTGGGAAAGATTTTATTTATTTATTTTTAGAGAGGAGAAGGGAGGGAGAAAGATGGGGAGAGAAACATCAGTGTGTGGTTGCCTCTCACATGCCCCCAGTTGGGGACCTGGCCTGCAACCCAGACATGTACCTTGACTGGGAATCGAACCAGTGACCTTTCGGTTCACAGGTCGGCACTCAATCCACTGAACCACACCAGCCTGGATGATATATACCACTTTTTTTTTACCTTAAATTATGGAAATCTTTGGAAGACACATGGATAAGCAGAGTACAGTGCCATATCTCCAGAACACTTGTCTTTAACAGAGAGGCCTGTATGTGTGTGTTTGGTGTGTATCTAGTTATGGAGAATATTTGTCTTGAGAAGTGTCTCCTTTAAGTACTTACTATCATCTGTAATCCCTTCTTTTCTGAAACAGTGTGTCTTTAGCACATGGAAAGAAACTTTTCTCTTGTGAGTTTGACCATATTAACTTTCTTTTTGTCTCTTATTAAGGAGAAGACTAAAGTTGTTGAGCCTTTGGACTATGAGAATGTTATCACCCAAAGGAAAACCCAGATTTACAGTGACCCCCTCAGAGACCTGCTTATGTTTCCAATGGAAGATATATCTGTGAGTTCATAAGCACTTTTTTAAAGAAAAAAACCTACATTTGCCAAGCCAGTTCTTACAACAAGAATGTTCCTTGTCTTCTAGATCTCGGTGATAAGTCGTCAGCACAGAACAGTGCAGTCCACTGTACCAGAAGATGCTGAGAAAAGGGCCCAGAGTTTGTTTGTCAAAGAAGTAAGAGGCTCAAAGGCCACAGAGGAACATTCATCATATATTTAAAATATTCTTCCTTTAGTATAAGTGGAAAATAAAATTGCTGTCACATTAACTGACCGACATAAGAAGTCTGTATGATGTGATACAGAGATTACAGCTTAAATACTGTCACAAGTAGCATGTGTTCTTAATCTTTTTCTTTTGGATTTGAATATTGCCTGCACTTGGAATCAGTGTTCAAGAGAGCATAAGAATTGGCATTTATTGCTGCCAATTGGTTTAGGGAGACACAGTTAATCCCCAAAGGAAGATCCAAGTACCAACATTTCCCAAGTGATTTTTAAAAGTCTGCCAACCTATTGCCGGACTTTTAAAAAGTGGCTATATGTCTGCTTTTCTTATATATAAAGTTACAGATTTCCTCTTTTCTTCCAGTGTATTAAAACCTATAGCACAGATTGGCATGTGGTAAACTACAAATATGAAGAATTCTCTGGGGACTTTCGAATGTTGCCATGGTAAGTCCAGAATTCAAGGGAAGCCTTGAAAAGGAGAATTATTAAACATTTTACCTTTGTTTAACCACTTGCAAAACATCTTAGTTATAATTTTTGGCACAGCGAAACCTCAAACAACCAGCATGTTTCATAAATGCAGTATTTTTGGTAACTGAATATGTTTTAACTTTGCTCACTGAAATGCTTTACAAAATGTATGAGTTCACTTTTTGGCTTTGGTGTATCTGTATTGACCATAAAATCATCTTTATTTCACTATGCATACTGTAGTGAGTATTGTCCAATGGCGTGAATGAAAAAGTGCAAAGATATTTGGCTCAATTTGATAACCCCAGATATCTTTTGACAAAGTGCATCTCTTTCAGCCGAGTTGAAGGACTGCTGTGAGCATACTTCATTATTCCTACCACATACTTGCTAGAGATGACCTTGGACCAGTCACTTAGTCTGTTCGAGGCCTCACTTTTCTCCCTTTTCTTATCCATAGCAATAACAATGTCACAGGATAGCATCAGATAAAGTTTTGGAGAAATATGACTTTGAGTAACCTTTTTAAAAAAATGATTTAAAAAAATCCTCACCCGAGGATATGTTATATTGATTTTTAGAGAGAGAGGAACTGGGAGAGAAAACTTGATTGGTTGCCTCCTGTATGTGCCCTGACTGGGGATCGAACCTTCATCCTATGTATCTTCCCTGACCGGGGACTGAATCCACAACATCTTTGGTGTATGGGACGATGCATCAGCCAACCGAGCAACCTGACCAAGGGCTGTGTAGCCTTTTGTAGTTTTCAAAGCACTTTCCCAGAAGAGAAAAATGAGTCCTAAAAATGTCCTTTAAAACTGAGTTCTAAGATGACCAATCCAAGGTCATACATCAAACAGATGGAAGAGCTTGAATTACACTATGTTGCTTTTGGACCTGGAAAAAGATAAGGTGCTGCCACCAGTAACAACTCTGGCACACATTCCTTGGCAATGCCCTTCTCTGACAAAGTATCTGGGCTTAGTTATATCTTTGCTGCTGGCTGCACATGTGGAAGGCCTTTATATAAAAGGTAGTACAGTTTAGTCAGAGGGGAGAATCTGAGTTTGGAAGGGAGAAAAGAATTTCTCCTCCTCATGTCTTGGCATTTTCTTGGTTGTAAAGGAAAGAAGTCTGCTGATCTTGTTTTGTTTTAATTTTTGTCTGTTCTGTTCAGTGTCTAAGACAATTCTCTTGCATTTTTAGCAAATCTCTGAGACCAGAAAAGATTCCCAATCACGTATTTGAAATTGATGAGGACTGTGAGAAAGATGAGGTAAAGAGATTGGGGCCACTGCATTGGTTTCTTTAAGGTCACTTTTACTGAGAGAGATTTCCTTGAGAGAAGATGAGGGAAACAATAGTTTTTGAATGATCTGTGGCCAACTTCCAAACTAATGAGTGGCCTGTTAGAAATTAAAAAATGTTGTTGCATTTCCAAATGGAGTTGAGGGAAAATCTATTGAAATGGGCTGTGATTTGTATATAGACATGTTTTCCCACCTGTGGGACATGCTTGTGGAGTAACTGTTCCCTCACTGGGCATGTGGTGTGGTGATTCATCTGGACTCTCCTGCCTGATAGATCCCTTATGGGACAGATGGCCAGGATGTCTGTGACATTTTGAGGGGCAGTTTGCCTGTTTACATAATGCAGAAGACTTTCCATGACGACAGCCCATATGATTAAGTGAATATTGAGTGCCTACTGTGTGCATAGCACAGAGCCTTTCATTCACTTGTTGACAATTGCAAGCATAATTAGGCATCTTTGCAGAGGGAGGGGAACTTTATGCTTTAATTGGAAACTGGGGCAGGGGCCTAGTTCATGTCCCCCAAATATTTGATTAGATGCCTGGCTGTTGCTTCACTGATGGTTTTTGCTCTTTTCAGGATTCATCATCTTTATGTTCCCAGAAAGGTGGTGTGATAAAACAAGGCTGGTTGCATAAAGCAAATGTAAATAGCACCATCACGGTTACCATGAAGGTAAGAAGTAGTTGTAGTATTTTGTATTTTAAGGATATTTTCATGAGGAACCTGTGGAAAGAATATGTCTTTTAAAAAATTTTAACAATGAGCTCTTGCAAAAATATCTTTAATGAGAGGATTCTCACAGATGTATGGAATTTTAAAAATCTGAAACCTCAGGATGAATTTAAAAGTGCAGCTTTTTAAAGAAATGTAATTATTATCTTCTGAATCAAGAAGCTGAAAAAGGCTGGCAGTAGAGTAAAGAAAGTTGCTTATAAATAAAGGAAACCTTTGATGTACTGTCGTTTCATTTTATTTTTCAGTTACAGTTTACATGTAACATTATTTTACATTAGTTTCAGGTGTACAGCATAATGATTAGACAATCATATACTTTACAAAGTGTTCCCACTGATATTTCCAGTACCCTGGCACCATACATAGTCATTACAATATTATTGACTATATTCCCTGTGCTGTACTTTATGTCCCCGTGACTATTGTGTAACTATCAATTTGTACTCCTTAATCCCTTCATCTTTTTCATCCAGCCTCTCAGCCCTCCTCTCCCCTGGCCAAGGTTTCTATGTGGAAATAAATATAATGAGTAGAGGGAAAATATATGGTTCTGTAAGATGGGGTCCCTCTCCTCTGGGAACTCCCAGACTAACTAGATAAGGAACATACCAAATTAACTACTGCATAGAGCTATGACATTAGTACTGTTATAACTAGAGAGGTTTTTTTTTTTGTTTGTTTGTTTGTTTTACTTTGGTCAGAATAGTGAGTTTGTGACAAAGGTAGAAACACAGAGAAGGTTTAAATGGTGCAGGGCTCTGAATATCTCAGAATTGAAGTTGGCTTTGTTTGAGAGGCTTTGAAGAACCATTAAAATCCAAAGGTATGGGAGGAGATATTTCTGGTCAAGATGGAGGCATAGGTAATTACGGCATGCCTCTTGGCACAACCACAGTAAAAATTGCAACTATAATATAAAACAAATATCACCCAGAATCATCAGAAAATCGAGTTGTATGGAAATCCAACAACCAAGGAATTAAGAAGTCACATTTATCCAGACGGGTAGGAGGGGTGGAGATGTGGAACGTGTGGTCCCACATCTTTGCGCGGTGGATAAAAATCGAGAAGGATGTTTTGAGGGCAAGGGATACTAGCCCCACACCAGACCACCCAGCCCAGGCTTTCAGTGCCAGGAAAATAAACCCCTATAACTTATGGCTGTAAAAACCAGTGGGGGTTGGGGCACTGGAAGGAACTGTGGGATTCTAAGAAGTCTCCTCTTAAAGGCCCCACAATAGTCTTAGGACTTACGCAGACTCACTCCGTCTGGGCTTCAGCACCAGGACAATAGCTGGAAGGGCACTCGTGGCATATGGGGAAATATTGAAGTGTCTGGTATCAGGGTGAGTACCAGGAGACACCTTCTTGATGGCAAAACTCCAGAAGCCAGGCAGCAGCATTGTTCCCTCTCTGAGCCCTCCCCCAAACAGAGCCACAGAGTGGCTACACGGGTTGCCCCACCCTGGTGATTACATAAGGCTCTACACCATCCAACTTTACCAGTGTGCTTTTCTACAATACGCCATGCTACTAAGACAGGGAGTCATAGCAGCTCTATCTAATACACAGAAACAAACACAGGGAGGCTACCAATGAGGAGACAAAGAAATACGACCCTAATGTAAGAACGGAACAAAACTATAGAAAAAGAACTAAACGAAATGTGGATAAGCAGTCTATCAGATGCAGAGTTCAAACACTGCTTATTAGAATGCTCAAGGAACTCATCGGGTACTTCAACAGCATAAAAAAGACCCAGACAGAAATGAAGGTTACACTAAGTGAAATAAAGAAAAATTTACAGGGAACCAACATTGGAGGGGATGAAGGCGATAATCAAATCAATGATTTGGAATATAAGGAAGAAAAAAAAGCATTCAATTAGAACAGCAAGAAGAAAAGAGAGCCCCCCAAAAGAAGTATAGGATAAGGAGCCTCTGGGACAACTTCAAGATATCCAACATTCGCATCATAGGGGTGTCAGAAGGAGATGAGAAAAAACAGGAAATTGAAAACTTATTTGAAAAAATAATGAAATAAAACTTCCCTAATTTGGTGAAGGAAGTAGACATGCAAGTCCAGGAAGCACAGAGAGTCCCAAACAAAATGGATACAAAGAGGACCACACCAAGACACATCATAATTAAAATGCTAAAGGTTAAAGATAAAGAGAGAATCTTAAAAGCAGCAAGAGAAAAGCAGACAGTTATCCACAAAGGAGTTCCCATAAGACTGTCAGCTAATTTCTCAAAATAAACTCTGCAGGTTAGAAGGGACTGGCCAGAAGTATTCAAAGCAATGAAAAGCAAGGACCTACAACCTAGATTACTCTGTCCATCAAAACTACCTTTTCAAATAGAAGGGCAGATAAAGTGCTACCCAGACAAGGTAGAGCTAAAGGAGTTCATCATCACCAAGCAATTACTACATGAAAGGTTACAGGGACTTATTTAAGAAAAAGAAGATCAAAACTCAACATTAAAACGACAATAAATTCACAGCTATCAACAATTGAATCTAAAAACAAACTAAGGAAAGAAGCAGAACAAAAAAGAATCACTGATATGGAGATCATTGGAGGGTTATCAGTTGGGAGGGGGAAGGGGAAAAGGGGAAAAGGTGCAGGGATTAGGAAGTACAAATTGGCAGGTACAAAATAGGTAGGGGGGTGTTAAGAAGAGTTTAGGAAATGGAGTAGTTAAAGAACTTACATGCACAACCCATGGACATGAACTAGGCGGGGAGGATTGCTGGAGGGAATAGAGGGTACTGGGTGGAGAGGGTAAAAGTGGGAAAAATTGGGACAACTGTAATAGTATAATCAATAAAATATATTTTAAAAATCCATTGGTAAAACTAACAAGCTCCTTGAAGATTCTTAGCAGGGAAACAAATTATTCTCTGATACAGAATATAACTGTTCTTCCAGATACTCAATATAAGATCATGTGGTTTGCTGAGGATGATTCACACTTCCATTAAGTTTTGAAGGTCACTCTCTCTTTCACACTGCCTGCAAGCAGAAACCATGGGTGTCTACCAAGGGAAGACTGAAATTTTATCTTAATTTAATATTTCACCTGCTGGCTTTCCATTTAATGGTCATGTCCTGTTCTCACTTTCATTTTCAAGCTCTGAAAATAACAAATACAAGTTGTAGGATGCTTCTTATGTGTCTCCTGCACCTAATCCCTGGCTTCTGCACGTGATGATAAGAGAATCCATTTACTGAGGACTTAATATGTGCCAGGCACCATAGTGACGTTTTATATTCTGCGTCTTATGTAATCCTCGTGGCCGCCCTAGGCAGGCTGATGCCTGAGCCTGTGCTCTTGACCAGCACACTCCTGGTGCTCACTAGCTGAGCAGTGAGACTCAAGTCTTTATTCTAACTCCCGTCAGAATTACCAGGTAAAGAAACGCACGTATGAAGGTTACAAATCTGTGCAGATTGTCAGAAAATGGTTCTGTGGTTTAGGACTCCACTCCCTCAACCTTAACATTCTCAAAATATCTAATAAATATTTTATCCATACTTTAGCATAAACTAAAACAGTAGAGAATTAATAGCTCTATAAAAGAATTCACAACAGGATTCCTTGCAATGATGAGTTAATCTAATGCCTGTAAATTATACTTTGCTTTACATATAACTTTTTTAGGAGCCCTTATATTGTAAATCAAAATATAGTTGCCTGCAAAAAGTACGTGATTTCAATTTTTCTCCATAATTTGTGAAATATAGATTGGTTGATGTGGTAGGCAGAGTAATGCCCCCACCCCCAACGATGTCCATGTCTAATCCCTGGAATGCTCCATTATGTGGCAAAGAGGAATTTAAGGAGCTAATCATTGGGTCAGGAGTTAATATCCTGGATTATCGAGGGAGGCTGAAGAGGAGAGTTAGTGAAAGAGATGGGAAGACACAAGCAGGGTCAGAGGCAGGTGCTATGTTGCTGGCTTTGACAATGGAGGAAGGAGCCACAGGCTAAGAAACGTGGGCAGCCACTGGAAGCTGGAAAAGGCCAGGAAATGGATTCTTCTCTAGAACCTCCAAAATGGAAGACAGCTCTGTTACAGCTTTGATTTTCGCCCCTTGAGGCCCATATTGGACTTTTAACCTACAGAACTGGGAGGGGAGGTAATACCTTTGTGTTGTTTTAAGCCACTAAGTTTGTGGTAATTTGTTACAACGGCACTGAGAAGATGAATTCAGTCAGTTGGTCAGAAGTTGATTGTTCAGCTTGTGTATTAGCTATCCCTGAGGTTGCAAACTGCACTACTTGCAGGGGCCAGCCAGGAACCAGAAAATCATGAAGCGGGTGGTGGGTCTCAGGCAACCTGGTGACCACATGGTCTGGCTGAAGGGAACAGCTGCTGCTTGTCTCCAACTAGCTGTTGTTCTGCTGTTGCTGAGCTAGGCTCTTTGCTTTTCCTCTTTTTATCCCCAGCTGTTCATATTTTGGCCTCCTTTTTTTTTTTTTAGTGAGATATAATTCACAGACCATAAAAACATTTTTTTTCCTTTTAAAACTTGTATTAAAGAGTAGGCAAAGGAAGAAAAAGAAGAATAAACCAAATTGGTCATACATACTACACAACTTTTTGAAAAGAATGAATATGGAATAATTTGAAATGTAAAGGCCACAATGAGATTTGGGAATTGTCTCCAGTTACGGATTCCACATATCCCAGCTACTCTCCATTATGGATTACGGGTCTCGATTTTGGACTTCTGGGAAGTGAATAGATATCCTATATTCTTCTGGTTTCACCTCCTAGCAATAGCAGTGGTGTTGTATTTCAGGATTTATCACAGCTAGAATGGGTATGAGAGGAAGGTTCAGCCACATGCAGTTAAGGTGTCAGAGGGATTTTGCCAAGATTTATTTTCCTATAATAATTGTGTTTTAACAGTTCTTTAGTTCAGCATCGCTGATATTAGTTGAAACTTGCAGTGTTTACTATATCCTGTCTCTGCATATAAACAGAAGGCATGTGAGTATATGGAGCCAGGTGGGGAGCAGATTGGGCATGCGCAGCATTTTCGCCGTTGCCAGGCTGTAATTTGGAGTGAGGGTCAAAGCGGAAGACCAGGCCTATGAACAAAGGTGCCCGGGGGAACCTGGGCTTGTGTTCTTAGGTGTCCTGTTCCAGGGTGAAGGGTCATACACCCTCCTTCTGCTTCAGGCCCAGGAGAGAGAGGCTAAACCTAAAGGTGGGGTGAGTGGCTAATCCGGCTCTTGGAGAGCTGAGAAAAGCAGAGGCAGAAGAATAGAGGCAAAGCGGTGACAGAATTTATGAGACATTCTGAAATTAAATGTCTGTGTATTTATTTCTACTCTGATGTCTTTGAAGTGAAGACAAGCAAACAGGAAGACGATTTGGCTATGTTATTATCTTAGTCATTTTCCCGATATTGGTGGCAGTTTTACCCTTGGTGTGTCTGGAGTCCCCACCTGCTAGAACCTTCAGCCCGCACTGGTGAGAAGCTTTGGTAGTTTTAGCAATGAGCACCACGTGGCTAGAGCTCACGGAGCTGAGAGCAGAGAACCTTTTCTGTTGGAGGGTTCAAGCTGTGATGGCCCTGGAAACTCACAGCAGACTAACCGGGAAACTACAGCAGAAGGACCTGGGCACTCATCGTGACTCATCGACAAATAACAGCCTGCAGGCGCCATGCGTCTTCGCTCCTATTTCATCTGTGCCTCCCTCACGCACTGTGGCTTGACAGTGGCCCGTTGATCACTCTGGGGCTGACAGGGATTAAAGCAGAGTAGCTTGCCGCCTTTTAGAGTGAAGTGTGTGTATTTCAGGGTCCTTATTCATCTAAAAATTTCTGGATTTAAAAAATTATGTAGACTTACTCCTTTGCCAAGTTTGAAATGATGCGCAACTACTTTAAAGTGGGTGTATAAACAAGTCCAAGATCTTTTTTCTGGACATTTTGACTGTCAGAAATAAGGGAATGTAATAGCAAGGAAGGGAAAAATAAAATTATGAGGGAAGGGAGAAAGAAGAGAATGAAGGAAAGAGAGAAGAGAATCAGCAAAATCCAGCAGATTAAAGGGAATTAGAAGATGCCTACTGTAAGGTCTTTTGAGAAAGCAGCCATGTGACCTGTAATGCAATGTAAATAATGTAGCCAAAGCAATTCATGTGTGCATTGCATTAGAAAGTTAAACCTCCCTGCCTACCTGGCAGAGAATGTTCAAGAACATTCAAGGTGATGGTAATGGGCTCTAGGGTAAAAGGGGCTGGTGAAGGAACCAAGCTGAGTTCTTCATATTGGAAGATTATATGACCCCATATTTATGGAATAAAAGTTTTCATTTTCCCCAGTATGTACCTTCCCCCCACCCTGTGAGTATTAGTCTGTTGTTAAGATACAGTCTTCACCATTTTCTACAGTTGTCTTTATTTTCCCAAAAGTGCTTTCTGAGCATCCTCATTATTGGCTGAGAAAGAAGCCTGGAGGAATCCAGGCTATAAGAGAGCAGCTACCGATGTGCGTCCATCCACAAGTCTCAGTCTCGGTGCCCAGGCCCTTCCTTTCACTGAGGAGGATGCTGGCATCACACAGCTCTTGCAGAAGCTCTGTTGATTGTCTGGGCACAGTGACCACTTTACCCAGAGCTTATAATTTGCTTTGTTCTTGGTGTTCATGTTAAAACAGGACAAGCCTTGTCATATGTGATTGATTTCCTCAATTAGTACTTTCTAGTTAATGAGAACACACCCATTGCCACTCTTCAATTCCTGGAAAAGTTTTGGGGAGAAGTTCAAGATATCGCAGAAATGAAACAATCCCCTTGACAGACTCCAGTCCCCACAGAAACCTATTCATTTCCATTCTCTCTTTCTTAAGTAGCTACTAAACACATCTGCTTTTTTTTAAACTTCATTCCATATCAGTGAAGGAATTTAATGTGGACTAGCTAGCTATGATATTGCACATGACCTTCCCCTGGTATTTAGAACTGTTTTTCCTAAGGGATATAATGATATATGGAATAAGGAAGAAGCTGCTCTTCAGGGTGGTTTTTCATTTAAAAATATCTGTGCAGATTCTTGGCCAAGCCTTGGGACACCCACCTTTATGAATCTTCTTGGCTCAGTTTGATCACATTCCTCTAGCTTCTTCCTTCCGTCCTTAGCAATTAAACGTTGAAGTGTCTTGGTATGTTATCGGGGTTTGCAGGTTCAACTGCTTGATATATGACTCTATTTTGGTACCCTTTCCTTTTCTTACTTTTTTTTTTTTTTTTTTTTTGCACAGAAGAGAGTTATTTGCTATGTAGCTAGAGTCTAAAAGCCCCTACTTATTCTTTGACTGTTACGGGAGGGTTTTTTCCCCTTTTGCCACAGGAACACAACAAATCAAAAGAGGATTTTACCTAAGAAAGTACATACGATATTAAAATAATTACCGGGAGGCCAAAGTTACTGTGTTTGTTGGAACAAAACGAAGAGAAAATCTTTTATCTTTGATATATTACTGTGTCGTATTCCCAAGTCGACCACATTATCCTAGCTAATAAATGGATTGCACTCATTTTATGGGTAAGGGATTGCTCGTTAGGTTTTTGTATTTTGCTTTCCCTCGTTCATTGATGACAGTATAAAATTATTTGTATAGTATGCCAGATACTATAAGGAATCAGTGAATTCATCACCAAATATATACTGAATACTAGTACAACATGCTAACATTGTGGAGGGTAAAGAGAAGTGTAATATGTAGAGCTTAAAACCTATTTGGGGTGATGAGACAATACAAATAATGAATTGTTTAAAGGTGGTACAGAGATCAAGTGTTACGTGAGCCCAGATCACTGTGATCTGGGGTCAGAGAAGGCTTCTTGGAGGAGGTGGGGCCTCAAAGGAAGGGAATCAGAAAGGTGAGTCACTGGCAGGCAATCTGTACAGGGGCAGTTGTGTTGGGAGAAGTCGGGTTGTTACAGGAGATAAAGTTGGTCTGGTGCTTTGGTATTTCCATGTGCCTCTGCTTCTCCTCTGTAACATGCAGATGATAATAGTAATTACCACGCAGGGTCATTATGAGCATTATATGACATGAGGAAAGCACTTAGCTAGACAATGTAATGGAGTAAACACTCCATAGATGTCAGCAATTGTTATTGTTTCTTATTATTAGTAAGATTGTGGGAACTACTTGAGTCCCAGATCAGGCATGTGAGCCTTACCATGTGGGTAATTGAGGGCCATTGAAAATTCCAACAGAGTCATGAGATGCTGAAATTAAACTAGTAAAACAGTTCATTTGTAACGAGAAGGGTGGATTATAGACCCCTCCTACTAGACTTTGCCTCAAACTAAATAGTTAGAAAATCTCCAGGGCCCAGATATGGTGTAATTATTTAAGCAAAGCTATTTGATTTTTAACCAGTTTCCCAGAAGGTAGACCTGTGTGATACATTAAAACTTGGTGGGACTGTAAAATGATATGGTGGAGAGAGATAAGTGACATTAGACTACCAGCCTTCTGGTAGGGGTTCTTGAGCAGGGTAGAGTTCTTCACATTCTGCTGTAATTAATTGCAGCTCAGTTTGCTGGTAAGCTGTGGGGTTTTCTTCCCCATCAAGCCTTTTATCTTTGCATAGAACAGCTCTGAGACCCAGTTTGTCTCTTGCTCTCCTACTTTCCCCCTTTCCTCGCTGCCTCTTCTTTCCTGTTCCGAGACATTAGTCAAGTCAGTACCCCTGGCCCCTTTTCTACTTTGCCTGCCTATTTTGCTAAAGCCTTTGGAGCATCTTTTTTCAGGGCTCCTGGTTCACGTAATTGAGCAGAAAATAATTACCCTCTAGGTAACACATATAGGTAAACAGTCTTGAGATATATTTATAAAATGATAAAGGGATCTGCTGAATTAGAGGATACTAGGTGCTCAAACTTTCTTGCCTTCCACCTTTGATTCAGATGAGTGATAAACGGCCTTTGTTCCCAGCCCAGAAAGGGTCATGTTTAAAAGGCTGACATCCAGTCAGCTCAGGGCCTTCAGAATAATCTCTTCTGGCTTCCTCTCTGTTTTATTCTCCTGGGTGGTCTGAGAGGGCCCCTTGTCAGGATTCATGCTTCTCACTGAATAAGGCGGGAAGTTTTCAGCTGGCTTCACCATCTAGGAAAAATAATAAAGGGGAGGAGGAGGAAGAATAAGAACATTAAGAAACCATTTTATTGGATGAAACCGCTAGAGAATTTGCTCTGGAGAATGAATTATTCATTTATCCTTGATTTTGCAAAATTTTGTTGAGTCCAGACATTGCTATAGGTCCTGCGGTGGGAGTACAGCACTGGATGGGACATGGACCTTAGCAATCTAACAGATGGATAGCAAATAAATAAACAGATAGATTAAATAAGATATATTGGGACAGTAACCATTCTATGAAAAAAATAAAATAGAGTAGTATGATGAGGGCATTTGGTCCTAGAAGGCCTCTCCCAGGAGGCAAGATTCAAGTAAAGACCTGAAAGAAATAAGAGAGAGAAGGATATGGATACGTGGCGAAGAGGAGCGCTTGGGATGTTTGAGGAACAGCAGGTAAGCCAGTGTAGCTGGAGCAGCATACTTCGAAATAAAGTCCAGGAGATAATTTGAGGCCAGATCATGTACATCATCCCAGGCTATAGTGAGTATTTTGGGTCTTACTCCAATCTTGATGGGAAGCCATCGGAAGGGTGTGGGCAAAATTCTCTTTGTCTCTATCACATGATTCTCATTCCAGTTCCAAAATTGACTTGCCTGTGTGAATTTGAGTGAGTTCTCGGTCCCTTAGTTTGCCATTAGGTAAGATGTGGATAATGATTCTTACTCCCGATTGACATTAAAGTAATTAGTTATTGGTTACAAAGGGCTTGAGGCCTTCAGAAGAAGGGTATGATATAGAGTAATTACCGCTATTCTGCCAGGAAAGTCATGTTTCTGATTTTCCTTTGGGTTCCACATGAGAGATTTAGGCTACTCCTTTCTTCTTTGAAATGCACCTTAAAAGTTTCCCAGAAGTTGAAACCTAATATATATCACAGAATATTAGAATGAGAAGAGATCTTACAGACTTGTTGAGGCAGAGTCTGATTTATACAGAAATGACTTCTAAAAACTTCACTTTTTTTTTTAAGCTTGTAGGAAATCGCTTGGGGGAGGGTGGCCCCTAGTCTAGGAAGGCTGCCATGTTATTCAGTTTTAACAAAACTGGGTGTAGATCATGAAAAAAGTGATCTTACAGATCATCTGATCTGATCCCATCATTTTACAAGTGAGGAAACAGAGAAGAGCAGAGTCTTGAGGACAGTCTCACTGCTGGATGAGAATCAGGGTCATACGACTTGCAGGCATCTGCTCTCCCCAGATTCACGAGCTACCTACCTCAGTGTCACATTTAGACATAATTACAATGTTACAGGAAATGATTTACTGTAATTTCAAATCCCTTTCCGTCACTCTTGTAATGATGTGCTTGGCTAATATTGGAAGTGGCGGCTGCCACAAAATGTCTTTGCTTGGTGAGGCAGCCATACATGAAAAAAACGTTTTCAGACTATAATTTGACTCTGTGCCACAAATATTTGCTCTGTCTTTTCCCTTCCCCTGCCCCCCTCTTTCTTGCTGGCGACGGACTCTGCAAGTGGATTGTACAGACTGTACCACCGAGCTTTAGATTTGATCGTTGTTCAGAGTTAATCTGATTATAACTTTTTCATATTAATTTGGGCCTCGAAAATGTATTTTAATTTTTGTTATAAATAGTTATAACTTTTTAGTATTTTTTAAAGATTTTATTTATTTTATTTTTAGACAGAGGGGAAGGAAGGGAGAAAGAGGGAGAAGCATCAATGTGTGGTTGCCTCTAGGGTGCCCCCTACTGGGGACCTGGCTCACAACCCAGGCATGTGCCCTGACTGGGAATGGAACTGGAGACCCTTTGGTTCGCAGGCTGGCACTCAATCCACTGAGCTATACCAGCCAGGGCGTTGTTATAACTTTTTAAAAAGTAGTGTTTTGTTCATTTTCGATAAGCTCAGTATGTAATTTTAGGTCTTCAGATTCCATCATTTTAATAACAGATGTGAATGAACCATTGTCATGAAAATAAGCAAATATATATATGTATATATACTTACCATTATGACTAATATTTCCTTGTGTATCAATCTAGATTTCTTCAATTATAGCTCCGGTAAACTTAAATGTGGGTGAATCAAATATGAGAATATATGTATGTTCTACACACACACACACACTTTCTGTACCTTTGTATCCTAATGTAACATTTACTTGATTGACATCGAAGAACAAAGTAATATTTTTTTCCTTGGACTCCTTTCTGTTGATAAGACATAGCTTACATAGCCACTCCCTGAAATGGAAGCTGTAGCATTTACCAGTCTAACCTGTTAGGGTGTTCTTCTCACTGGTATATTTTTATCATTAATTACAAAATCAATGATGTTGAAACAACTCCAAAAGAAATGCCCCTTAACATGTTTCTGTATTCTGTTTACTTGTGCTGTGGAGAGAGAAATTGTTGATATTTCAGATACTGTGCCAGAAGTGAAGTAGTTTTCAAGAATGATCTTGCCAAATAATACTCTTTTCATAATTACAGATCTTAAAATAGGGATCATTACTGGATAATTGGATGGGTGATTGAAAATGGCAAGCTTAAATCTGAAAGTGAACTTCTACAAATAAGACAATATGCATTGGAATGCATTTCCTCACCAAAAGTGTATTTTGTAGTCTTCCCATTCTCTGAAATGACTTTAGATCCATCATCCTGGGTAGTTTCACTATAACAAATGCTTGGCATAGCTTGGAGTTTGTGGTTTATTGAAAGAAGCATATATTCATCAGAGAGTTCAGAATCCCTTTTTATCGCCTCCTTCATTAGGTCCAAGACTCTTTTGAGGGGAAAGTAGAGGGGTAGTGCGAACGAATCTGGTTGTCCTCTTCCTTTTCCCCAATTCCTGTGGCTTTTGCTGAGTTGTAGTAACAGGCTACTTGTTAACTCTTGTGAATCCCCAGCTGCAAAGGAATGGCACCATCCCTTTGGGCCTATTCACTCACATCTCAGCACACCATTCAGAGCACTCGATAATTGGTAGGTAACCAGTGGCTCTAAGTGAGTGCATTATAAACTGGACTTTCAGAAGTAGGGACCCTGGAATGGCATAGGTGAATGCAGTAAGATGTACAGGTGAGATATATGATAGAGGGGTGTGTTTGTGTATGTATATATTATATTTATGTTTGCACTTGGATTCGTGATGGTGTCATAGAAATGATAAGATACCAGTCATGGTTTGCAATTAAATGAGAAAAGGATGCTACAGTGAAATGAATAGTGACTCAGATAACAAAAATACTTTATGAACTTTAAAGTGTTAAAACCTCTTCTCTAAATATTTGATTAACTGAGTAAATCACTTGACTTCAAATTCTAAATCTTCAAAAAAAATGAAGATAATTATAATTCCTAAAAAATTCTGAGAGTTGTCTGAAGACTGTCCAGATACAATGCCTGTGGCAAGCTTTTCAAGATTTTTAGTTCAAAGAAACTGTTCAAATGCAGTGTATATGTAATAAATCTATCATTGCTGTTTTTTTCCTCATAGGTATTCAAGAGACGGTATTTTTACTTAACTCAACTTCCTGATGGTTCATATATTCTCAATTCCTATAAAGATGAAAAAAATTCAAAAGAATCTAAAGGTTGCATCTACTTGGATGCCTGCATTGATGTTGTTCAGGTAGGGCCGTGGAGGTAATGCTTCTTTTTCTCAAAATGGGTTATTGATCAAATCTGAAGAACCTCAGCATTTTTCTCTCTTGGTTAATGGCATCTCACCCACCAAAATGTTCATACTATACAACTCGGACCTTCTGCATTTAGCCCACTCTTGCTCTGTGCCAGTATTCAAGTGTTTACTCAGTCCCTTGAAGTCTGGCTCCCAAGGGCCTCTTGAATTATCATTTTTCTTTTAAAAAATTATTTTTATCCTCACCCAAGGACATGCTTAATGATTTTAGAGAGAGGTAAAGGGAAGGAGAGAGGGAAGAGAAACATTGATGTAAGAGACAAACACTGAGTAGTTGCCTCTCGTACATGCCCAACCTGGGACTGAACCCACAACCTCAGTATGTGCCCTGATTGGAAATCGAACCCACGACCCTTTGTTTTATAGGACGATGGCTCCAACCAACTGAGCCACACTTGTCAAGGCTCTCTAACCATTTTTCCATACTCCCTGCCATTTCCCTGATTGTCTGTTTTCTCCTCTTACCTAAAGTCTTGCCTTCCCGCCTTCTGATTTGTTGTCCTGATCCAGTGTCTCTTCCTAAGACATAGATAGGGTCCTTCAGCAGTCTACCCCAAACCTTTGTCTCTTGATTTATTGTCTCGCAGAGTGAGAGCTAAATCTCTTACTATGGCATTGTAAGCCCATAGTGATTGGGCCTTATTCTGCTCTCTTACTTCATCCCCCCCCCCACCCCTGCTGCCCCCGCAGCCCCTTATACATTCTGTGGTCTAGTCATACCAGTCTAAGCCCTCCACAGATCTTCACATGTATGTACCTTTCTTACATTTGTTTCTCTGCTTGACCTATACTTTTCCTGTCTATTCCTGTTTTTGGAACCTTATCTTTTAAGACTCGGCTCAAATGGCACTTCTACCGTGAAACATTTTCTGTTTCTTCCTCATCCTCATGCACACCAAGTGGAATTAAACTCTGCCTCCCCTGTTTGAACACTTTGGGTTTTCCTCTATTATACTCTAATTTGTGAATCATACACTAACCTGTAGGTAATTCTGCACATTCATTTTTAGACTATAGGTGCCATATCTTAATCATGTCTGTGCCCTCTTCAGTAACCAGCAGTGTTTTGTACACAGCAGTGACTTAACAAGCATTTGCTGATTTGCATTAGTAGGGGGCATGGATAAAGTTGGGATGGGGAACTGGCCAGAGAGATTATCTCAATAGGAGGTCCCAAGACAAAGGAGCCATTACTGTAGAGCCAGGGTGGCAAGGTTGACTAGAAGGAGCACTGGGCTGATTAGGAGGCACGAGATGTGTGTTCAATGCCCTTAGCCTATCTGAATGTTAATTTTCAAAAATGGTAAAATGAAGTCTATTATCATGATCAAATGATTATGATAGGATCAAACGACATGCAACTTGTAAGAATATGAAAATCTGTTACCAGAAGATGTCAATAGATAGATAGATAGATAGATATCAGCGCACACACAGCTTTCTTAACTTACTGGAAGAAAGGACACACAAACCAGAGAATTCCTCAATGAGCTCTAGTCTGAATTGACCTTTGTTTATTGTGTTCCTAGGTTCTGCTTTCCTCACCTATTTATGATCCCCCTTCTCCAATATTTTCAAATGTATAAATCTTTATGACTTGCTACAGCAGTTTAATGTCATCCTTTACTGTACTTTGAAGATGAGAAGGAGGAAATGTCTTGGCTCCTTGAATAATGACTGTGTAGAAGAAAATTGTTGATTCATGAGCCTTTCTCAAAACTAATACTGAGGTGTTTGGGAGAGGGAGTGTGTTATATCTTTGGTCTTGACACAGAAGGTGTCAAGGTAATATAAAAGAATGTGTCATCATGTTTGAGGAAAGGAGCAGGCTTTTATTGGCCGTGTGTGCTAGTATTCATCATTGGTCATTTCCATATTTTTTACTGAAAGCCACAATTTAATGTGAGTCAACTACACTTTTCTCTCTCTTATGCAAATTATGCATGGTAAACGGAATTAGATATTGACATTGCATTTTATGGTATGCTATAAAGCAAGTACCAAATTTATTTCAGGCCACAGTTAAGCGTGTTTTTAAGGGCTGATTTGGAAAAGTTGTAAATATGCAAGGAAAACTTCAAGCAGCATGGAACTTGTAAAACATTTGCTTACTTTTATGTAGCAGTTTGATTGTCTAATGGTGATGGATGGATGGATATCAAAAGACCTTAAGTGATAATACTCGCTTAACAGCTAGCATTTTATGCCAACTTTGTGCATATACCACTGTGCTGAGTACTGAGGGAACAGAAAAGATGTGTGTGGCATGGTCATTCATCATCTTGGGAGTTGCTATTTCTAGTTGAAAGAAGCAGTTCTTTCATACAAGTATTGATGTACCCATGTGCTGTGCTGAGGTAGAAATAAACAAACTAATGAAATCTAATATTAAAAGAGCAAAAACTAACTGAATACATGCTTTCTTTTTCCTCTAGTGCCCCAAAATGCGCCGTCATGCTTTTGAACTCAAGATGCTAGATAAGTACAGCCATTATCTTGCTGCTGAAAATGAGCAGGAGATGGAGGAATGGCTGATAACTTTGAAAAAGATTATCCAGATCAATACCGACAGTTTAGTGCAAGAGAAAAAGGAGACGGTAGAAACAACACAAGGTCAGATTTTTAAAAATATATTTTATTGATTATGCTATGACAGTTGTCCCATTTTTTTCTCCCCTTTATTCCCTTCCACCCTGCAACCCCCTGCCACCAGCATTCGCCCCCTTAGTTCATGTCCATGGGTTGTACATAAAAGTTCTCTGGCTTCTCCCTTTCCTATACTATTCTTAACCTCCCCCTGTCTATTTTGTATCTACCATTTATGCTTCTCACTCCCTGTACCTTTTTCCCCATTCTCCACCCTCCTCCTCTCTGCTGATAACCCTCCACGTGATCTCCATATCTGTGATTCTGTTCCTATTCTAGTTGTTTGCTCAGTTTGTTTTTTGTTTTTGTTTTTTTAGGTTCAGTTGTTGACAGTTGTGAGTTTGTTGTCTTCTTACTGTTTGTAGTTTTTGATCATTTTCTTTTTCTTAGATTAGTCCCCTTAATATTTCATGTAATAAGGGCTTGGTGATATGAACTCCTTTAGCTTTGCCTTGTATGGGAAGCACTTTTTCTGCCCTTCTATTCTAAATGAGAGCTTTGCCAGGTAAAGTCATCTTGGATGTAGGCCCTTGCCTTTCATGACTTGGAATACTTCTTTCCAGCCCCTTCTTGCCTGTAAAGTTTCCTTTGAGAAATCAGCTGATAGTCCTTTGGGAACTCCTTTGTAGGTAACTGTCTCCTTTTCTCTTGCTGCTTTGAAGATTGTCTCCTTATCTTTAATCTTGGATAATGTAATCATGATGTGCCTTGGTGTGTGCTTCCTTGGGTCCAACTTCTTTGGGACTCTCTGGGATTCCGGGACTTCTGTTTCCTTTGCCAGGTTGGGGAAGTTCTTCTTCATTATTTTTCCAGATAAGTTTTCAATGTCTTGCTCTTCCTCTTCTCCTTCTGGCACACCTATGATTCGGATGTTGTAGTGTTTAAAGTTGTCCCAGAGTTTCCTCAACCTCTCCTCATTTTTTTGAATCCCTATTTCCTCATTCTGTTCTGGTCGAATGTTTCTTTCTTCTTTCTGCTCCAAATTGTTGATTTGAGTCCTGGTTTCCTTCCCTTCACTGTTGGTTCTCTATTTGTTTTGCTTTATTTCACTTTGCATAGCCTTCACTTTTTCCCCCATTTTGAAACCATACTCCACCATTTCTGTGAGCATCCAGATTACCAGTGTTTTGAACTCTGCATCTGATAGGTTGGCTATCTCCTCATCGCTTAGACTTAGTTCTGTTTTTGGAGCTTTGATCTGTTCTTTCATTTAGGCCATATTTTTTTTTTGGTCTCGACGTGCCTATTACATTGTGAGGGGCGGAGCCTTAGGTATTTGCCAGAGCGGGGCAACCACGTCACTGCCTCCAGGTGCTATATGTGGGGCAGAAGTCTGAGTGGGAATAATGCCACTTGCTTGGCTTGCTTGGCTCTTGGCCGACTCTCAGTCTCTTCGCCTGCTACCCACAAGCAAATTGAGACCTTCTGGGGCTGGTTCCCGGGTGGATGGGTTTGTGTAGGTTCCAGGACCCTGTGGGTATCTCCAATGACTCTCCTATGAGACTGGCAGTTTCTCCTACAGGGACAAACCCCACAGGTTTTTACCTCCAGAGGTTTTGAGGCTTTCTTTCCCCACACCTGAACCCTGGGTTGTTCTTCCTGGTTTATCTGCACACAAATGTGGGACCACCCTGATCCACCAGCCGCCCCTTGCCATGCGTCCTCTCCATCCTGGCTACCCGCCTCCGCCCCTCCAACCAGTCTGGATAAATGTTTCGTCTTCAACTTTGTTGTCGGACTTCCATACAGTTTGATTTTCTGGCAGTTCTGGTTGTTTTTAGTTTTTAAATTTGTTTGTTGTCCTTCTTTTGGTTGTGCAAGGAGACAAAGTGTATCTACCTATGCTTCCATCTTGACCAGAAGTTCAAGGTCAGATTTTCTAAATGATTCATTATTGTGGTAAAGCCCTTGTCTTTAGTCCATGGAAATGCCTGTTTTGTAGGGTGAATATAGAAATCGTAATCTTGAAGGTTGACCTGCTTCATCATTAATAGCAACTATGGAGGTTAATAGATTTTTTTTTTAAGAGTTGATTCTGTATCGGCTCTGACACATGAAATATAACCAGACTAAAATGGGTAGGGAATTCATGGCAGATTTTCAAAAGTCCATTAAAGCTTTCCCTATGCTTTCACAATCAAAATTCTTTGCAATAAATCTGGTAGGAGAGTATCGGGTGGGAGAGATAGTTAGAATATTCCTCTCAGGTGGTTAGTAATGGTCTGCATGGTTTGGAACATCTGCTTTGAATGAATTTGCAGATGATGAAACTAGCAGTCAAGGAAAAGCCGAGAACATCATGGCCAGTTTGGAAAGGAGCATGCATCCGGAACTGATGAAGGTACATCTTTCTTATGGCAACTTGCCTTCAACTGAGACAATGCGGTATTATCTATTAATGTTTTAATGGTAGATTCCATTTGGCAATGACCTTTCTTCTTTTTTCAATCCCTCCACCCCAGCCAATGTCACTTCTAAGTTAAAAACCACAGCAAATCAGTAAAACAGGTAGAGATTTGAAAACAAAAGTTATACTCCTAAAGTTTGACTAGTAGAGTGCCAACTAAGAGTTTGGAAATTCTTATTTTTTTTCCTAGGTACCAGGAAGCACTTCTAGATTGTTGTGACTTTATTAATTTTATTTGTTGCTACTTACTCAGTTTAATTACAGTCATCCCTCAGTATCCTCACAGGATTGGTTACAGGTCCCTGGGCGATAACCAAAATCCAAGGATGCTCAAGTCCTTTATATAACATGGTGTAGTATCTGCACCCTCTTGTATACTTTAAATCATCTCTAGATTACTTATGATGCCTAATAAACATAATATAAGTACTATGTAAATAGTTGTTAAACTGTGTCATTCAGGGAATAATGACCAGAAAAGAGTCTGTACCTGTTTAGCACAGATGCCACCATTGTAGGACTGATTACATAGTACACTTCAGCAACGATGTAACTTTTAAAAATATTTAAAAATATTTTTGCAATAAAATATTTTTAAATATTTTTAAAAATATTTTTTATCTGTGGTACATTGAATGTGCGAATGCAGGACCCATGGATATGGAAAGCTGGCTGTGCTCTGTGTCATTAATAAAATAAATATTCTTTCAAGGGGCCGTTGATACAGATTGAACATGATATTCAATCTAATGATTTGAATATGTTAATTTCATATGCAAACCATATTCTCTATATGTAAATACATATGTATATTAATAATTCCATCAGATAAAGATTTTGGTGAACATATATAATTCATGTTAATTAATTAACATGCTCCTTGAAATTTGAAATGAGCTAATTGTGAAAAAGCAGAGGTGATTATCGCAACTCTGCTACCAGGGTTAGATATTTTACTCTGGGGGCTCTATACTACTATAGAGTAGAAGGTTTAGTAACCCATTTATTATTTAAATCCATGTCAAACCTACTTAATTTTACTTTATTTCTCTTCTTGGACTACTAAGTTAAACAATTTTAGAAGTTACTTTTAATATTTGAAAATTATTCTTCTCTTAAGCTTCAAAGATATTTACCAAAATTTAAGAACATACTCATGATCTCCTGATGTAGGGTAGGCTTTGTATCATTTTATAGATTTTGACATATCCCCTCTGACTCTTTGTCATCCCAAAGATGACTCTTTGTCATCTCTTATGTCTTTGTTGAGGTGACAGAATCAGAATTGTATATAAATTCTACGGCTAGCATCATGGATATGTGTGTTTATTTCTCTTTTTTAATCCAGAGCCTCTTGGATTCTTTTTGTACTACTATGGGTTGAACAATATCCTTGAAGTTATGAGAGGAACATAGAGAGTCTAAGAACCTGATCTATAGCTTATTGTGTGTCATAGTGACAATGACTTTCCACCAAGCAAGCTTTCTTTATCCATCTTAAGTACATGGAAATGGTACATTTTTAAAGCTGTATCAGATTGCTAGTTTCACAGAAACTATATATTTCAATGGTATTTAATATTATTTTGAAGGAAATCAAGTAATATTTAGTATGTATGTGCATATGTATAAATATATTTTAAAATTTTTAGTATGGAAGAGAAACTGAACAGCTAAACAAACTCAGCAGAGGAGATGGAAGACAGAACCTCTTTTCTTTTGATTCGGAAGTTCAGGTATTCATAATATGTTTCTTTAAATAATCCTCAAATTGTTGCTTATTCGGAAAAGACGATACCCATGAATTGTTGAAATTACTGATTTTTGCACCCCTCTGTGATACTGATTGCTCTATATTTGTCTTGTTCACTTTGTCCAAGTAGCTTAACAAGTAACTTCACTCGAATAATTTGGGACCAATTATATACGGTGTTCCTTCTCAGTTCTATATATACTTTTCACTTCATCTCATGCCTCAAAATGGATAAGTTAAATAATTCTTTAAAGATGATGTGGGTGCTCTCTTAACCTATTAGGTTTAACTGTGGTCTAGTAACAGTGAGTATCCGCAGTATAAAGAGCACTGTGTCATATGAGACGTGCAGTTTATCTTCCAGTTTTGATGTAGGCCTGTAAAACTGGGATAATTTTCATGTTTGGCTTAATGTCACTTTAAATGGAAATTCATGCAGGGAAGTGCAAGTTTATATGCATGTGTATTTTAACCTTTTTCATGAGAGTTAGGTACTTTTCGAACGAAGAGATACACAGCCAATATTTAATTTCATGGTATTTTCTAACTAAACTGATGATTTGTTTAAATGGAAAAAATTCTACGATATTTAAGTATTAACATTTATTTTTCCTAACGGAACACATTTCATGAGAAAATGAAATCATTTGGGGGTAGACAAATGTTTTTACTTTGTCTACGTGTGATTTCTAATTAAAACCTTTGGGTTTTTTGGAAATAGAAAAATATGCATTATATAAATAAGAATTACAGTTCTCTCAGTGAAAATGTAAAATAATTTTGGGAAGACTGAGTCAGTGTTTTCTTTTTGCTTCATACAGTTTCCTAATTACAGTTTTTTTTAGTTTGAAGTGGCAAAAGTACATAGTCTGTAAATAATGCAGAAATTTTTCCCAAATTTCATTTTCTCATGTGGAATTGTTAATTATTTGGGGAAAAATTGGTTTTAAATATTTCGATCTTTCCTTTTTCCTCCCATATCAGTATTACATTGTACATGTAAGTTATATGATTTAAAAAAAGTATAAAGTATAGCAGGCCTCAGGAATGTTAGTTCTAAGATACTCATTCAGAAATTTCCTTGTTCCAAGCATGTCTGAGCCTTTGATCCACCCTTACCCCGCCCCATGATTGGGCTTTAATTGGACATGTCAGTCCCTTTCATTGTATACAAAGAAGCCAATTGACTGTGGTTGAAACTCAGTTCAGCAGCTTTAAAAAAATTGTGGTGTTGTGTTTTCGTGGTCACGGAACTAAACTGATTTTATGTTTGAATTACTTATCAGTGAGCTACAAGTAGGAGAAAAATTCACAGTTGTGATGAAACTTTAAGGACAAAAAATTGAATTTAATGTTGATTATGGAAGGCAGTCTCACTACAGAGAAATCCATGTTGTATGTGCTGACTGCCTTTGCCAGGCATAGCGCCATCCTGTAATAGCAGCCTTCTCTTTTGGCCGCAGCTCAGTGTTTACAGATACGCTTTCTATCACTGACCTTAGCGAATAAAGAAACACTGACTGACTGAAGGGAATGGCTCGAACTTTGAACTACCAGGGAAGGCCATATGTCCCGATAGTTGCACTCATGGGCCTCAGAAGGGAGAGGACTTGGGGCTGGGGTGGTTTAGTCCATTTTCTCTTCACATTCCACTGTCTGAGGAAGATAGCAAGGAGAGTTGATAAATGGGTGGAAATTAGAATTGATCTCCATGGCAATGTCTTGCCTCCCCTGGCTCCACAGTTCAAGGGGGAGCTGTCTAGGCCCACACATTTCTATTCCTTTTGTAGATAAGTAGACTCGGGGAGGGAGGAATTGTGCTTTCAGGTATGCATATAATATTTTAGGCCCTTTTAAGGAGGATTTTGTTAGTGATATAGGCTGGGTCAGAATGACTGTAATTATCCAAGATTCTTCAGGCACATGACCTGTTTTGGCTTGAATTACTTAGGCAGTTGAGAAAAATTCTTGTGTTTCTTGGCTTGAGTTTTCCACATTGGTGGTATTTTCTGCTCAGAATCACCCAATCATTTCCCACCTAGAATGTCTCTGGTCTTAATGAGAAAGCATAGTAAGTTGTCCTGCAATCTATACTTTTCCTCCCACTTGTGAACAGAATGTAAGTCTGTTCAGACATTCAGAATAAACAGATAAACTTAGAATGCCTGTGCTCTGTGAGCCAAGGAGGAGGATTCTGTGAGTTTGTTTGGGGAGGGACAGATTCCTCCCCTGCTGAGAGGAATTCCTTGACTCTCGATATCTTTGTTTTAAACTTTTAAAAAATTTTGTATACCATATTTATGTGTGTGTGTGTCTCTGTGTGTGTATGGCACCCAGGGTACATCCCCTAGCTCTGTTAGAAGTAGCTGAGCTCAGTGTTTATCAATTTCCTAAGTGGCCATATCTCCCTCTGTTCATCATTTAAACATAGATGCTCACCAGGGTTCCAGCCTTGTCCTCCTTATCAGACTAGTTGCCACTGACTCCCAAATCCAAATTTCCAACCCAGACCTCTCCTGTGTCTCCAACCACTTACAACACCTCAAACTCAACACATCCCAAACTGAACTCACCTGTACTCATTCTTTCCCCATATTTGCTATTCATCTTTATTTTGCAGTTAACTTCATAACATAACAGTCTACCAGATCTTTGAAGTTAGAGACCATTGTGTAATTCTTGATTCCTCCCATACCCATTCATGTCAGTTTTACCTTCTGCACAGCTTATAAAAGAAACAAAAAGCCTAGCATCCTTGAACATATATTTAGTGGGGAAGACAAACAATAAAGACCTAAGTAAATATTTTAAAAGTATTGTTAGACTACTAAATGAAGGAAAGGGAGTATAGACTCTCAGAGTGGGTGCAGGTTTTTTTTAAATAGAGAGTTAAGGAAGGTCTTTGTGGAAATGCCAATTGAATGAACTGAAAGGGAGTAAGCCATTTGTCTATCTGGGGAAAGGGTTCCTGACAGAACAGCAAGTGCAAAGGCCCTGAGGTGGTAGTGTACTTGGGGTGCTAGAGAAATAACTGAGGGTGCCAGTGTGACTGGAACACAGGGTGGTAGGGGAGAGGAGGCAAGAGTGGTAAGAGATGAGGTCAGGGGAGTGGTGGGAGGTAGGAAGTCATGTCGTATAGGGCTTTGTAGGTCATGGTACAGACTTGTGACTTTTCTTTTGCTTTAGATTAGCGTCTCAAAAATCTTCTAGTATTTCTTTATCAGTGTTTTAACCTTAGTCTAAGATCTAAGAGCTCTACAAAGGCTTGTTGGATGAAAAAATTAAGGATTCAAGTGAAGAACGGACAGAGAAGTGTTGGATTCTGTAATTTTTACTATAGATCTATATTAATATGAATCCTGTTTTGTTTTTGCAAATGATTGTCTATTTTGTAGAGATTGGACTTTTCAGGAATTGAACCTGATATAAAGCCATTTGAGGAAAAGTGCAACAAACGATTCCTGGTAAATTGCCATGATTTAACTTTCAATATCTTGGGTCAAGTTGGCGACAATGCAAAAGGACCACCCACAAATGTATGTATGACTTTTCCTTCTCCCTCCCCTAAACCGGTACATTATGGAAACGCCCTTCTTTTTTGTCTCTGAGAACTAATTTACTAGATGAGAATTTCATTGCTACATGTTTTGATACATTTGAGATGGAAGAATTTCATACATGTCTTCATGAATATGTCTTCATCTTAACGTTTGTGAAAGTTTTATCCATTCAAAATAGCAGGTAGAGTAGGCTCTTGGCACCCAAGAGGGACATGTCCCCAGAACCTGGAAAGTCCTCGGATTTGTGAAGTCTACTAGAGACTATGACTTCTGTGAAATTGGCTCAGAGCCATGAGTACGAGCACCAGAACTGTGCAGGGACACAGATGCTGTGCAGTCAGCTAGCCTCACTCGCTGTTCTCAGAGTGAATTCATTTTGTTCTGCACAGAAAATTCTAATTATTAGCTATCACTGATCATCTGAGTAGCTCAGAAATACTTGAAACTGTAAATGTAAAATTGCCAGAGAGACTGCATTTTAGATTCATCTTCATTTTTTTGGTTCTAGTTTTCCTTTGAAAAATATCCACAATGATTTATTCTCTTACACTGTGGCTGAAATTTACCAGCAGACTTTCTGTGTGTAAAGGGTTAATCTTTATGCCATCTGGCATGAAATTTCTCTTTGTGACCAGCTTTCGGATGCCATCTGTAGAGAGGAATCATGTCTTCCAAAGCTGCTGATGGGGCAACAGAGCTTTTGTCAAGTAATTTGATGTTGACTGATATTAGCTCTTAGGAAATGTATAATCCAGTAAGCAGTAAGCAGTAACATTACAAAAGGAAAGATTTATTTCTCATCTATAATATCGGCATTATTGTGGGGTAATTTCAATAAACCCATAGAAAATTAAATTTTATTTATAAAACAATTGGTGTTTTTAAAATTTGGCTTCTGATTTCCACTCATCATTTCAAAAATTTTATAACTTGTGAAATTATTTATACCTGACAGAAGTTAAAATTTGATATCCTGTTATTTAGAGTGTTCTTTCTTACGTGCAGATGAGGTATAATACAATTTTAGCTAAATACTGAACTCAGAATGGAATTGTAGTCACAGAAACTTGAAGAATAAAACAATTATTTTGTAATTTGTGTCCCTTCCCGCACACCACCTAAAAACTTCTTCGTTTAAAAATGGAATTGTCTTTATTCCCAGGTTGAACCCTTTTTTATCAATCTTGCCCTATTTGATGTAAAGAACAATTGTAAGATTTCAGCTGACTTCCACGTAGACCTGAATCCCCCATCTGTTCGTGAAATGCTGTGGGGCACTTCAGCCCAACTAGCCAGTGACGGAAATGCGGAGTCTTTCATTCATGGAATTGCTGAGTCTCAGTTACGCTACATAAAGCAGGTAAAGAGTGATTTTTTAGTTTTGATAGTGCCTTCAGAATAAGAAACAGAAACCCCCTTGGGTTATTTCATTGTTCGAGGCCAGTGTTTTCCAGGGTATTCATATCTCTTGTAAGGTCTGTGTGTAGCTGTTTTTCTAGTGACTGACATTAGAGGGGAAAGATGGAAATCAGCAAATAAATATGCTAGTAAACATTAGCATAGTGACATTTCATTTGGGATCATGATGTGAGTCTCAAAGAAGGTGTTTTATGAGACGGAGTGCAGGTAACACAGGAATACACACAAACAGAGGCAGACACAGGATTAGCCAGACAGACACACACGCACACACACTCATACCCATGTGCATTCTTCTGAGCAAGGCAATAGGTGCCTGAAAAGCTTATTTCTTTGAAGAAAAAGTGACCCTGCAATAACCTCCCTTCCCTAATTCCCATTTCTATTATGAGTAGATAGTTTTAATGGAGCATAAAGGCTCTTTATACAAGGAGCTCTGTTGGAAAAGTAATGAGCTGTGCCACAGCTGTAGGTCTCTCTTCTGTCCTATCTGCTGCAAAGAATCCCCTTTAGAAAGAGCCTGACAGTTCCCTGGCATTTTGACCTCTGACCAGACTGGCTGCTATGGGAGGTTAGGCAGAGCAGAATTGATTGCCTTCTAGGCCTTTGGAGCTGAAAGGAAACTAGATTGTGGCAAAGAATTAAAGTAGGAAGAACAAAGCAGCTAACGTTGTAAGGAGATTTATTTTCCCAAAATAAAATTGTTCCTTTTTGTCTGATTATGAAGGTAAAAACATTATATAGAAAGTTCAAACAAAAAAGGTATAAGATGGTAATTATTAACATTTTGGCAAATGATTTCTGGACATCTCTGTTGTGTGTATATATAAACACATATTGTTTGTATAAGAGTATACATAATGTGTATCATTTATGCTATTTTACACCTACTGTATTCATTTAATATCAAGGTTCTCACTCTATATCAATATTTCTAGATAGTCACATTCTTAAAGGCTAATATGCTATACCATTGATTTAGCTAATTAGAATATTTCTAAGTTTTGGATATCATACATAATGTGCTATTGAATATCCTTGTATATACATGTTAGCTCATCTGTTGAATTATCTCCTTAGAATAAATCCCACGTTTTGAAGGTCAAAGATGATGCTCGTTGATACAGACTGCCCAATGGCAGGGGGGGAATTTACATGTGCTGTCGCTACCCTCTTTGTGCTGTGGATTTTTGATAGCTTTCCCCCGCATTATCCCTTGTCCCATGTGACCTCATGTCCCCTTAGTATTTTTTTAAAGTTTTTATTATCCTCACCTGAGGACATTTTAAAAATTGCTTTTAGAGAAGGAGCAAGCTGAGGGGGGAGAGAGAAATAATGATTGACTGCCTTCTCATACACACCCTATTTGGGCCTTGAACCTGCAACCTGGGTATGTGCCCTAGACTGGAAATGGAACCTGCAACCTTTCAGTCAACAGGATGATACTTCTACCAACTGAGCCACACCGGCCAGGGCATGGTCCCTTAGTTTGTTATGCAGAGTCTAGTTGTCTCATGTGTGTATATTCCACACAACAGCCTCAGCTTCTAAAAGAGAGATTGAGCAAGTTCAGTGTTATAAATATTTGAGAACTTGCTATTGTATGTTTAAAATTTCTTACACAATATTAAATAAGTCCTTTTAAGCCAAAAGTATATTTACTGAATTACTACCTCAGTGTACTTAGAATCAATACATGCAGTTTAAGTTGGTGCTTCCATGTGTCATCCTACTTGTAATCCAAGTCAGGGAGAAAATCAACATGTTTTGAATGTCTCCTGTGTGCCAGAATTTTCCACTGGTGTCTCATGGAATCATAACACTGTCATGAAATAGTAGAACTAATTAGTACTGTTTTGCAGATGAGGAAAGTGCATTTCTGGGAGGTAAATAACTAAGCTGCCCACCATTTGAGAGCCAGTAGTGGCGCAGGCAGGATTTGAACTTAGGTCTCTTTGAAAGACCTCAAAGGTAGAAAGCAATTAAGTGCTAAAGTACATAGCATAATGTTAGTAGTTAAATTTGGAATGTGAGGAGGGATCAGTGGTCAGGAGTTAACTTACAAGATTCCACAGAAGATATGGGCCTTGAGAGACACCTCAAAGGAATAGATGAGAGCCGGACATGTGAGAATGATGGGCAGTGGCCTCAAATGGCTTTATCATTTGAACCCTTTTTCAAATCAGGTAACGATACCACCAAATGGTCATTTACTCCAAGTAGTTGAACATTTTATTTGGAAGAAGCGTTTCTCTCAACTTCTTCCCATTTAGGATGAGGAAGCATTACTATGTGGAGAAAGACTCAATGTTAGCAGGTGCCAGCTCAACCATTTTTCAGCAATAACGACAATTCAAGCACTTAACTATTGCTGATGAATTTCTCTAGGTATTTATCTGTATTGCCAGTTAACTCTCAACAGCAGTTCAGTAAAGTAGGTAGGTACTATTACTATCCCCATTTTACAGATGGGGAAACTGAGTCACAGAGCAGTTAAGAGGCTTTCCCAAGGTAACAGAGCTAGTAAGATGGGAACAGGACCTGAACCTAGGTCTAGCAGGCTCCCTAAAAAGCCCAGGGTTTTGCCGCTGTCCTGTACTGCTTTTGGGTCACCCTAGAGAGAGGAAAGCAGCCCGGTTCACCAGCATTCCTAGGATGGGCTGTCTGGCAGCCCATTCCTTTCCAGCAAGGCTGTTCAAGTGGTGGCATTATCTATAGGAACAGATGACTTCCAGGGTTTGGTGGATGGTGGGTATTTTGGGGCCATTCTCGGGTCTCCCCATCTGCTCCTCATAGCCTCTCCAGTGGCTTCCTGAGTTAGGAGCAACAGGGTGACCACAGGAAATGGAGGAAGTTGGATCCATCCAATAATTTTGCTTCCCTGACACCAAACAGTTACTGTGCTAGTCACTTTACTCTCAGGCTCTTGGCAACTTCTTCCCAGGTGCCCTGACAGAGCTCAGTGCCCCGTGTCCCCCAAGTTGGAACTGAGGTTGTGGGGTAGCTGCTCACTTTTGGGAGTCTGACTCCCTGTGGGCTCCCTGCAGGGGGCAGCAGTTGTGGGGCTGGTGAAAGGGTAGAGAACTCCCACCGCCACATGCCTTGCCATGCCATAGGGGCTATGTAAGTGCTGGGAACTGGGATGGGGAAGGGACTTGACCTGTTTTTTTGAGATAGAGGGCATTGAAGTGGGTAAGAGCCACCCTGTGTGGGGGACAGCTAAGAGGAAGAAAATAAGGCGTCGATATGCATAACTTTTCAAACCGTTTAACAAAAACGAAATCATCCTGTAGAAAGCATTCCTTTGTTGCAAGTAAAGAGCTCTGGGGCTCTCAGTGTAAAGGTAGAGGACTGTGGATCCAAACCTCCTGTGTCCTTTGCGCTTTATTGAAGGATACTAATGAAGACACAACCAAGGTTACTGAAGTTTCCTCTGAATGCCTGTGGAACAACCATGCCATCCCCTGTCCAGCTGAGCTCTTTCCAAATGTATCTTCCAAATAGCCTGTTAGTTGATTGTGTCTGTTGTTTAAAGGAGCACCACACAAAGGAATTCAAGTGGAAAAATCCATCACTGGTACTCTACCAAGTTTTGTTTTTCTACTTGGTATATTACCAACTGTGTTAAGATAGTGCTTTCCAGTTTTCAAAGCATTTCAGACACATTATCTCATTTGTTCCAGATAGCACCCTCTGAGGTAGACAAGGCAAAAGAGAAAAGTGAGTGCAAGACGCTAATTCCTTCCACAGCCCAATAGCTTGTAAGGCTCGCAGGTGAACAGCTGATCCGGGTTTCAGTTCCCAAGCAGCAAGCATAGAATGAAGTGGTTAAAGACTGCTCAGGAGCCCAATGTCCTAAGTTCGAATTCTGGCTCCACCATTTATAGATTTAGGCAAGTCACATCCTCTCTATGTCTCAGGTTTCTCATCTATGAAATGGGAATGACAATAGTACTAGCTACTGAACCAACTTCTCGTATGGATTAAATGAAGTCATGCACCTTAGGCACCTCGTTATTACCACAGTGTCTCAAAGCAACTCAAGGTCACAGAACTGGATTTTTAGTACTGCCAGGAACATGCTGCTCAAACTGTGAGATATGGCTGGCAAGCTGACTCATGTAATTTCATGCTTAGCGATGGTCACATAACTGTGCTAGATGATTTTCATTCATTATCTCTGTCTTCGTAAAAACCCTCAAAGCAGATTCTATGATAAACATATTTTAAAGATTAAAAAATTGAGGCTTAGAGCCCTGTCCAGTGTGGCTCAGTTAAAGTGTCATCCTACCCTGGCTGGATGTGGACTGAGTACCGGCGTGTGAACCAGAGGGTCCGCCAGTTCGATTCCTTGTTGGAGCACATGCTTGGATTGTGGCTGGGTCCCCAGTGTGAGGTGCATGAGAAACAACCACACATTGATGTTCCTCTCCTTCTCTTTCTCCCTCCCTTCCCCTCTCTCTAAAAAATAAATAAATAAAATCTTTTTAAAAAGTGTCATTCTGTCCACGAAAAGGTCATGACTTCCATTCCTGGTCAGGGTACACGCCTACGCTGTGGGTTTGCTCCTTGGTTGGGATGCCTACAAAAGGCAACCAGTCAGTGTTTCTCTCTCGCATCAATGTTTCTTTTTCTTTCTCTCTCTCCCTCCCCTCCCCTCTATCTAAAATCAATAAGCATGTCCTCAGGTAAGGATTAAAACAAAGAAATTGAGACTTAGGAAGGTTTATGCACCAAGAAAGTGGACGAAGGAGATTGCGGCCAGGGTTTCCCCTGTAGCCAACATCTCATGCCACGAGCCTGGATGAGAACAGTAATACTTGATCACTGCTGTACCTAACATCCACTGAGTACCTGTGGTTCCCCATCCCCAGTACTCTCAACATTTCCCCACACCGATGCCAGCAAGGAGTATTATAATCTGAAATGATTTGACAGTTGATAAGAGCAAGTAGCTTTCACTTGTTTACCTGTGATCACTATTACTGCTGCCCCTACTAGCAGCCACGTGGTACTGAGCAAACACAGTGGCCAGAGCTCTTTACTTGTCACAAAGGAACACTTTCCATAGGACGATTTACTTTTTGTTAACGCGGTTTGAGAACTGTTATGCAGACCATCACCTTATTTTCATCCCTGTAGCTGCAATCAGTATTATGAGTGAATTGCTCTGAAGTTACACGCAGCTGTATTTAAAAATGCTCATCCAGTGCTATTTGGGAAGTGCAGAGTATATTAGCCCATGCCGATTAAGCCAAACAGTACACATTGTATTAATTAGGTCCAACAATGCACCTTACAAACACAACTAAACACAGGAAGCTAAGCACCAAGGGTGACAGCCTGCACTTTGGATGTGAAGTTGGTGAGAAAATAGAAAATCCATTTTGGAAGGAACATCAGGACATAGGAAAACTGTCTGAAAGGCAATGCTATCTATTTCCAGGGTCCTGGAAATGATTTTATGTTGACTACCAGCATTCTATGCTAAACACACTGCTTGGAATAATTAATCAACAACTGTATGTGTGAGGTTACATAAAAAGTCTAATGGAAGTCATTTTTTCCCAGGGAATTTTCTCAGTGACGAATCCACATCCTGAGATTTTCCTAGTTGCGCGAATTGAAAAGGTCCTCCAGGGCAATATTACACACTGCGCAGAGCCCTACATCAAAAATTCAGATCCAGCAAAGGTATTTATAAAGATCGTCCGTGAATATTTCAGCTTAACATAGAACTTACCTTCTACTGATATTCTAAATCTGATTCCTTAAATGATTCCTTAAAAAAAAAACAAACACCTGAAAAACTTCCTCCCTCAGAATGCAGCATATACTGAAAGTATTATATACTAGGTGTCTATGCATGTTAAACCTTGAACGGGCCTCCCCCCCATTCATTTATGTTGTGGTTACATGACAATCTGATTTCTGCTGGCTTATCAAAATAAGAGCTAAAGGTTTTTCAGCAACATCTGTTCACTGACACTGTATCCTTGGAAATAGCCATCTTTTTTCCCCCCAGCTCTATTGACAACCCTAGAATGTCAGAGCAGGGAGGTTAAAGATGAACCAGTTCCGTAGTTCCTAAATGCCAGCCTGTACTCAAATTTACTTCTGTACGAAGATGAAGCAAGGAAAGACAAGATAGCTATTCATGGGAATCTTAAGTATTCAATTCAAAGGGCTGTCCTTTAATCTGAGATTTTTGCCCTTGCAATTTTGTAAACATTACACCTATCTATTCTTCTTAAAATGTTGGGATATTAAATGGTAGGCATTTTTAGTGTTTCTTGTATTTACATGGCAACCTTCAAAGTCGGCAACCCATATAATCATCCAAGTTTCTGGACCCTGAAATCTAAACTCAGGGAAATTATCGACTGAATCCTCTGCTCTCATTTTACAAATGAGAAAACTGAGGCCCAGAGAAGGAACGTGTTCATGGCACAGTTCATTAGCGGCTCTCCAGCTACTGGGTATTTATGAAGAGCCCATCTGCTCTATGTGGCATTTAGTTGTGTACCCAAATAGTGTTTATGAAGTGGAAGATGCTGAGGATACATGTGACTAATTTGTGAAGAAAAAAAAGGCCTCAGTGTAGATAAAAGCTTCTAGCATCTGTATCCGTAAGGATAAATGTACAACCAGCATTTCACAGCTGGTTGAGATTCTATAGGCAGTTAATGTCCTTTGTCATCTCTCATTGCCTGTGCATACAGTGGCTCCTGCCCACAGTTAACTAATTGTATTGACTCTTGGTCACTTGGCTTTTTAGCTTGGGAGTAAAAAGGTCAGCTATACACAGAACAAAGTTCTCCAAGAATGATGAGCGTCTGTCTGCTCATGTGTGAAAGGAGAAATACATATTTAAACTGCTTAAAATTTTCTCAGTAGGAGTTTGGTCCAAAATGTATCCTGTATCCATTTTGTCTGTCTTCAGGTATCTTGATGAAGGCTCTGTTAAAGGAAAAACACAAAACCTTTAAGAAATACGACTTTGGTCTTGCAAAGTGGGTAGCTGCTCTGTGTTGTGTTTTATTTGTAGCTATTTCTGTGTATGTTTTTCTAGATTTTGATGTTTTATATTTGGTAAGTTTGGGAAATTATTTTGGGGAGACTCCCTGGTAGTTTGAACAAATGTGAACCTATCTTCTTATTTCTGACCTTAGACAGCCCAGAAGGTGCACAGGACAGCCAAGCAGGTGTGCAGCCGCCTTGGACAATACAGAATGCCCTTTGCCTGGGCTGCCAGGTTTGTGCATATGTAATCCCGACCCTTCTACTCATGCGCATGTATGAAGTGGAGGGATGTTGTCTTTGCCAGTAACGTTTAGCAGTTTGTTTCTGACAAGCCGGTTATATTTTGCCACTTATGTTTTGGGGCACCTGGGACGTGTCCTAGTCCCATCAGGCTGTTCTAACAAATTACTGCCTTAAACAACAAATGTTTAAGCCAAATGTTTGTGGCTTAAACAACAAAAATTTATTCCTCACATTTCTGGAGGCCGGAAGTCCCGAGATCAGGATGCCAGCATTGTTGGGTTCTGATGAGGACTCTCTTCCAGGTTGCGGACAGCTGATTTTTTGCTGTGTCCTCACGCTGTGGAAGGAGGACGGGCAAACTTTCTAACCTCTTCTTATAAGGGCACTAATCCCATTCATGAGGGCTCCACCCTCATGACCTAATCACCCCAAAGGTACCACTTCCTAATATAATCATCTTGGGGATTAGATTTCAACGTATGGACTTTGGGGCAGGGGTGGGTATACAAACATTCAGTTCATAACAGGATATAAGAATTCTTTTTCTTAGAATTTGCTGTGCATCAAAGACCCATTCATTTCTTCGTATGTCCTCCTTCAGGAAAATTTTCTTTGGCTCGGTTTACTAATCTTACTGATACCACTAAACTTTGCTGAGTGTTAAAGCAGAGCTTATTTGCCGAAGTGATGGAAATTTTTTCCAGAAAACCAGAAATTATAGTAAATGGTGTATAATATGCCCAATATTTCAGAGTTGGCTGGGTTTATGCTTTGAAAAGCTACCATACAGTAACTTTGGAAAACATACAAAAAAATGGGACGGCAAAAAATGCAGTTGTTAAGTGTGTGTACTTAATAGATTTTCTCACTTTCTGATGACAAACTCAGCAAACCATTCAGAGGTAGTGTATTTATTTGGAAATGTGCTATCTATACCACATATCTTATGATAGGTTATGTGGTTTTTCCCAAATATTGCAACTCTACATACAATGATGACTTAAAATGTGTTTCTTGCTTATCCCACGTTTGAAGTACAGGTTAATTGGCTTGTTTGTGGTACAGCCGGTACACAGCCCACTAGAACTTCTGGGGAAAGGGCACCATGTTCTGAATAATTCAATCAATTATGTTCAGTGGGTGCTGGGGAGTAGCATAATGGTAGGAGACTCTAAGTTAATTAAGTATTCTGTCACCATTTATAATCATTTCATTTTTGGGAAGGTCTCAGAATGCATTGTACATTGGTAGATGAAAAGTCACGTTGTCCTTGTGGTTACAGAATGGCAGAAAATGATAGCCAAGGATAGGAGAGGGTGGTATCGTTAGGCATTATATAAGGTGAAATATGACTTATGAATAAAAGCATCCTTAGTGATGCCCCAGCCTGAAAAGTCAGTTGGTGCTGCTGCTATTATTATTATTTATAGTTGAATACTAACTCTGTACAAGTCAGTGCTCTAAGTGACTAATGAACATTTTCTTAAGAGATGGATACTGTTACCCCCATCTTGGAGATGAGGAAGTTGAGGCACAGAAATAAAAAGAAAAACTTTCCGCCCAAGTTTACAGAATGCGTACCAGCAGGGATCCCGAACCCATGGTTCCTGACTTCAAAGCCTTCTATAGAGTGCTATGGCACACTGCACCCCCTTCAGACCATAGAAGGAGCTACGTGACACTGTTTTGCCAGTATGAAAATCAGTTTTAAAATCTCCCACGTTAGAAGGTTTAATCCCCAGTCCTGATGAGGAATTATGCTATTTTTCCTTCCTGAATTATTTTGGTTGTCAACAGTAGCAGGAACTCACTCTAGAGGCTTGGCCAGAGTATTTAAAAGATGTATGATAAACCTCTGTTTACTGAAAATAAAGGATGTATGCTTAGAAGTAGGAACAGTGGTTAATGTCTTACAACCACATCTTCAGAGGCTCTGCCAGGGGAATTATGCTTCTGGCTATAGCTGTTCCAGTGTTTTGGACACTTGCACATTACTTCCCATTTTTTTGCAGTTAAATAGCTGCTTAAAAATGGAGGAAGGGGAGGGAGAGCGAGTAATTCAAATTCATACTGGAACCTACGTGTCTATTATAAGCTCTATATAAATTGATCTTAAAGACCTAATTTATGTTTTGTAAACTTTGAGATATACTTTACCTTTAATGAAAATGTACACATTTTATATGCCCAACTTGACAAATTTTCACAAATGTATGCAGTCATGTTGCTATCACCCCAACCAAAATTGAGAACATGTCAATCACTCCAGAAACTTTCCACACGTTTTTGTCCAGTTAGCTACCCCACCCCAACCCGGGCATCTGCCAGTCTGATTGTTATCACTATAGATGAATTTACCTGTCCTAGACCTTCATGCAAGTGCAACCATGCAGTACATACCATGTATTTGCTTGCCTCTATTCAGTCTGTTTTTGAGATTCATCCATGTAACTGTATGTAGCACTTGTTCATTTTGAGTAGTAGTCCATTGTATGAATATACCATGGTTTGTTTATCCATTTAGTTGTTGATGAATATCTTGGTTGTTTCCAGTTTGGGGCTATAACAAATAAATCTGCTATGAACATTCATGTATCATGTGGAAACATGCTTAGGGGTAGAATTGTAGAATCATAGGGTAGGTGCGCGCCTAACTTCCCGAGAAACTGCCAAACTCTTTGCCAAAGTAGTTTTACCATTTCATACTCCCATCAGCACTGATTTTATTGTTATTTATCAATCCTGTGAGGTATTTCAAGACCCCTTATGTTACTGTTTTAGGCCCATTTTCAAAGATGTTCAAGGCTCTCTGGATCTGGACGGGAGGTTTTCTCCTTTGTATAAACAAGACAGTAGCAAGCTTTCAAATGAAGACATTCTCAAGTTATTTGCAGAATATAAGAAGTAAGTTTGTGGAGTTACTGCAGTAAATCAATATAATAGATGAATTATAATTTCTTAAAATGATGAATGTGAATCATACACAGGGTGGGGCAAAATTAGGTTTACAGTTGTTTGTATGGAACATAATACAATAATTAATAAATAATAATACAAGAATAAGCTCTGTTTCATGTAGTCACAACTGTAAACCTACTTTTGCCCCCACCCTGTATGGGATAAATCGAGTGGTTAAAATTTTGAGTTCGGATACAGGGTAACCAGTGGATTTAACAATCATAATTTTTAACTAAAAAATATACTTTCTTTACGCCTAGGCCAGAGAAGACCAAATTGCAGATTATTCCTGGGCACCTAAACATCACAGTGGAATGTGTTCCTGTGGATTTAGCAAGTAAGAGCTCATGTATTGCAAATGAACTTTAGCAGCTATGTTTGAAACTTAGGTTTTTACCTTTTCAGTATTTTTCTTGAGATTTACATGACGTATGAGTTTTCCTGGGACTGCTGTAAGAAAGTATTGCAAACTGGGTATCTTAAGATGACAGAAATGTATTCTCTCATGGTTCTGGAGGCTAGAAGTCAAAATTAAGGTGTCACCAGGGCTATGCTCCTGCTGAATGCTCTAAGAAAGAATCATTCCTTGCCTCTTCCTAGGTCCTGCTGGCTCTGGGCAATCCTTGGCAGCCCTCAGCTTGTAGCTGCCTTACTCCTTTCTCTGGCTCTACCATTACGTAACCATCTTCCCTTTTCTAAGAGCATCAGTCATTCGATTTAGGGCCCACCTCAATCTAGTATGACTTCATCTTAACTAGTTACATCTTTCAAAGGCCCTGTTTCCAAATAAGGTCACATTCTGAGGTTCTGGTAGGCAAGAATTTTTGTGTGTGTGTGGGGGGGGAGGACATTAATTCAACTCAGTACACTTGGTGAATTGTTACAGAAAGTTGATTTTATGACGATGTTTCATATACAATATATGATGATGTGAGTTTGACCCAGTTACTGTCTGCTGCCTTTTCACTGGGATAAACTTCATCAACTAAGGATTCGAAAAGGAGACGTTCTTTTCTTATCTACTGAGAGGAATGTAAAACCCCAGGTTAAAAAAAAAATGAACAGAAGATACAAAAGACACTTTGCAGAAAATAAAATCAGGTGGCTAGTAAATGTTTGTAAAATGTTCAGTCTTATTAATAATGCCATTAATGCAATTAAAACAACTTTTGCTCATCTGTCAAATTTGCAAAACTATTTAAAGTGAAGCTGTCTAGTGCTGGCTAGGTTTTGGCCAGGCACCATCACCTATCATGAGCAGGAGTACAATTTGGCAGTAGACATCCACAGAAGTCCATAACTAAGGCATTCAAACTCTAGATTCTAGCTATCCATTTATTCACTGAATAAGGGTTTATTGAGTAAACATTTATCTAATACCTACTAGGTGCTTTAAAAATATGGACATTAAAGTCTAGAAGGAGTGACAGACAATAAACAAGGAAACAAATAAGTGACTAATTTTAGTCCGTGGTTGGGGTGGGCTGCTTCAAAGAGGACAGCCACGGAAAGCCCGCCGTGTGGCCTAGGCAGCGCACAGTGGTGGAGACTGTGCCGGCTCCACTGCAGACTTTCCGTGTGTTGCAAAGACCTAGAGGTGGGAGAAGGCTTGGTTTATATGAACAGAAAGGAAGCCAGTGTGGCATGTGATGGGAAGAGGGAGAAAGAAGGTGAAATGGGAGAAGTAGAAGGTTTCACATCATGCAGGCTAATTGTATAGAAAGACCATGGTAACTCCTTAAAAGATTGGATTTTATTCTAAGTGCAATGAAAAGTCACTAAAGAATTGTAAGTAGGGGAGTAGCCATTTACATTTTAAAACATCTAAGAGGACAATGGATTGTTTTTCCTGAAGAAATAATAGGAAATATAGACAGCTTATCCATAAAGATGTTCTTTGCAGCATTGTTAATATTGGGAGAAAATTGGAAACAACCAAAGAGTCCAACATTGTCAGATAGGTTAAGGCAGTTATGGTGTGATGATGCCATGAAAGTTAATGCAGCCATGAAAAATGATGTTCATAAAGAGTTTGTGGAATAAGACATCAGATAACAATGCCCCCCAAAAGGAGGATAAAATTCCATATATACAGTAGGATTTTTGTATTATCATTATTATATAAAACATGCAGAGAAAATAGACTAGAAGAAAATATTCCAAAATATTAACAGTAGTTATCTGTGGGTAGTGGAATGATCACTTGTATCTGTGTACCTTTATTCCAGATATTTTATTATAAGTATTGCAATAATAATCAGAGAAACATCCCCCCCCCCCTTGCAATACTGTGTCCTTAGGTCTGACTCGCGTTGGAAAAGCAGTCAGAGCCCTCAACTGTATGAATAACTTTCACTATAGTGACTCCTTCATAAAATACGCTGCTCTACTTCTCAAAGGCTTTGTGTTTTTCACACTTGGGAGTATTGTATTTATTATTGGTAACACATCATAAGATTTGTGGTTTCAAAAGGCTTCCATTATTTCTTAGGTGAAAATTTGCACCTGCACCAAGTTAACTTTTTAAAAGTGACTAGCCATGAGCTAATTGGGGGCATAAATTTACTGTTATTTCCCTGATACCAATAAAAATTTGCAGTGAAAGTGAAATTGCAGCCACAGGAGGAAAAAATGTAATGGATTTCTTTGCAGAGTTGAAATTTGTCAAAATTATGATGTGTTATATTTGGCAAATCATTCTACTCTAGCAGTCCGTGTCCGGTGTAAAGGGTTCCGCTAAAACCAGCATCAGGCTACTCCGTCTTGTCCTTTTCGGTTCTTAAAGTGGTTGTGTGAGTTTTTGTCAATCCCTAAGAATTCTGTTTTTTGAATCACTCTTTGAGAACACAATCAATGTATATTTTTATAAATGTAGGAATGTGTTAATGATTTTAAAATTGAATTGTCTTTGCCTGCTTTTTTTTTTTTTTTTTTGGCTGTAGATTGTATTACGTCTTCATATGTGCCCCTGAAGCCTTTTGAAAAGAATTGTCAAAATATTACTGTGGAGGTTGAAGAGTTTGTTCCAGAAATGACAAAATATTGTTATCCGTTTACCATTTACAAAAACCATCTGTATGTATATCCCTTGCAATTAAAATACGATAGCCAGAAAACATTTGCCAAGGTAAACAGTAAAAACTATACATTTGGGGGTATAATATGTTTTTTATCATCTCATTCTGTGACTCATTTTGAATGATTGACCATTTTAGGCGAGGAATATTGCAGTCTGTGTGGAGTTCCGGGATTCAGATGAAAGTGATGCCAGAGCTCTAAAGGTTTGTTTGTGAGACTGATAAGCACTTTTGGTAGAGATAGAGATTTTGATGCTTGGTACTTCCATACTCTAAGTTCAATTTGCTTAAATTTCAAAAAGAAAATGTGCTAAAGTGACAAATGTAATATGGTCTTTGCTACTCTTACACATGAACCATAAGGATTAGTTAAATACTAAGAAATAACAAAGTGGGGTAGGAGCTTTAAAAATGGATAAGCTTCATATACCAGATTTTTGCCTTTGTTCCACTTAGATTTTTGCATTCTCTGATGCCCAAGCACACGGTCATTTTCTCCTTTGACCTGACAGTTTTTAATGGTATCATCAGGGGAGTATAAACTCCCTTCTTTTTGAAACCTGACTGGGCTTTGAGCTGACAAAAGCACAGCACGACTGCTTTGATGTGAGATAGACATCTACTGCAGGACTGGCCAAATGGTGCCTCCAAACTTGGATTAGTGATCTAGGAAAAGCCAAATCTCAGTATTATCTGATACAGCAGTCCTTAAAATACCTGCGACTTCACAGTGCCTTTACATTTTCACTCTTTATAGCTGGTTTTTACTTTTCATCAGAGGCCTGAAAGAGAAGTCGGAACATTTAGTCATCACCAGTGTTTATCTGGCTCTCCATTTCTCCAGCTTGAGCCTAAATCAGACAAGTGGATGGCCGGTCTCCCACTCGGACCACCTAGGGCAAGAGACTGGAAGGACCCCCAGCTAAGCTGTTGAGTGTTTAATAGCCTCCGCCATTGAAAAGAGATTTTTTTCATAGAGAAACCTAAGTTAAATTGAGGCTGGCTCAAATCAAGCCTGTTTTTTCTGATTCTCCCTTCAGTGGAGATAAGAATAACTCTTCCTTTTCCCCCATGCAATATCCTTGTGTACTTAAAGATTCTTAGGTTACCGCTCAGCAGTTCCTGCAAATTGCCTTCATGACCATATTTAAGGAGAGCTGGCTCTGGACTCACGTGGAGTCTCAGTTTCATTTTTCAGCTGGCCTAGAGGCTGGCTCTGAAGTAACAGAGTGAGGCAATTAATACCTTGGCATGCCGACTCCATATTCATCCATGAGCTTGTTAGGCCTATGGAAGTGAAAAACTCACACTAGAAATGAAATCAGATCTTTCCATGGAACCATAGAAAACCTTACATTTATTTTATTGGTATAACAGAAAGCTGGTGACTTTTAAAATGGGGCTCGTAAAGTGAGAGAACAGTAAGTTGTCTGTAACTTAATTTGTAATTCCTTTAGGCTAGGAATGTGTCTGCTGTTTTTTGTTTTGTGTTTTTTTTAATCTTGACACAAGGATATGTTTTTAAATTGATTTTTAGGGAGAGAGGAATGGTGAGAGAGAGAGAGAGAGAGAGAGAGAGAGAGAGAGAGAGAGAGAGAGAGAGAGAGAGATGTCAATGTGAGAGAAACACATTGATCTGTGGCTTCCAGTACGTGCCCTTACCAGGAATCGAACCTTTAAGCTTTTGGTGTATGGAACGAAGTTCCAACCAACTAAGCAACCCAGTCAGGGCTTGTTGTTTGGTTGGTTTGTTTGTTTGTTTTAATTCCTCGCCTTGCTCATTGCACAACAGGCATTCAGCAAACGTTGCCGACTGGCTGAGTGTCAGCTTCTCATATTAAAAAGTGCCAATAGCAGGAGAGAAGTAAGCTTTCCAGGCCAGGTTTGAGAGTATTTTTCTTCCAAATGATAGCCGTGTTCAACTTACTGTCAACTAGTTTGGAATTGCATTTCTTTGATGGCCAAAAATTCAGAAGCATTCATGCGGCCAAGTTAGGTGATGTCTGGGGTGACGTCTGGAGTGACGTCTGGAGTAACTGTAAATGATTTGGAATTTATAAGCTCATGGTGAGAGCTCGGTGGGCTTGGCCATGACCATGTGCTCACAGATGCTTCTAACTGTATGTGGTTCCATAGCATCACGTTTGGAGACCTGTGTTGAGAGTGGCAACTCTGTTTCTTCTCTTGCAGTGTATTTATGGAAAGCCTGCAGGGTCTGTCTTTACCACGAATGCTTACGCTGTTGTTTCACATCACAACCAAAATCCAGAGTTCTATGATGAGGTAAAAATACATTATTCTGACATTTATAAAACACAGTGGTTGCGTTTCTTTCTGTCTTTGAGTCATTTTCATCATTTTATCTGCAGTTTTAATCCCTTGAATGTTTTGTCCCTTGAAAATAGAAAATGTCACATCAAAACAAAGGGCCACTGCCTGCCTGGTGCCCTTTGGTGACAGCGGAAGATTTGCCCACAAATTAAAGGGTTCTGGCGTGACATAACAATGTGGGAAACAAAGCCCTAGTTTTGACAACAACTGGCTCTGTGACTTGGAGCAAGTCAGTTCCCCTTTCTGAGTTGGTTCCTCCGCTTTAAAGTTCGGAATTCAGAAGGGTTTTTTTTTTTTTTTTTGATGACCCTTCTAGCTCTTTCCTGCTGTAGTTGTGCATGGGAGAGTGTAGCCTCTCTGTAAGGAAATGCTCCAAGAGACAACACTATGGCTGGGCCACCAGATCCCACTGGCTGTACTAAATGCCTCTGTGCAGTGTGGAGCGGCTTTGTCTCCCTGCCACTGTGCTCCCTTCCTCAGACCCCATCTCTGACTCTCTTTCCTTCTTCCCACTTTTCTGTCTCTATATCTCTTGTGTACTTCCTGGTGCCTCTCTCAGTGTCTCTGTCACAGCTTCTTCTAGTCTGTATGTATCTGTCTTATCCAAATCTACAGACTGCCTTTCATTCCCATTTGTGTCCGTGGCACCTGGATGTAAATCCCAGGCCAGAAGCTACCATTTCTGCTTCTCAGGCCTCATGTGTCCATTGCTGGCTTTGTCTGAAACCATCCCCCCTGCTGTCATGATGTCCCCAGGCTTCCTTGCTGTCCTGTGGAGGCCTTCTACTCCAACCTTACACCTCACTCATCCCTTTGTCAGTCCAATGCCCCGAGTCTCATGGGGGATGGGGAGGAGGATGGTGGCCTTGCGTTTTTGCAATCCAGAGAGGGAGTACGATCATATTTATGTACAGCAGCACAGCATTAGATAACCAGATGATCTGGATGCTGCAAATATGCACATTTCTCTGGTGAAATATACCTACAACAGAAATTAGCTGTGACACCAGAAACCATGCCTTATGTGAGTGATAACTAGGCCAGATGTTCCTCATGTCCCCCTCTAATAGCCAATGGCAGTCACTATAGAAAACTTGATGATATATTAAGTAATCTATATTATCTTTAGGATGCCGGAAATAAACAGACCTTACAGTCATTTACTACTGTACATTGACCAGGATGGGGAGTGGAGAGAGAGTGCACATGCGTTTCTGTGTAGGTTACATGCACGTGTGTTAAATCAGTTAAAATTCTAATTTGTCTCACATACTTCCAAGAGGCATTACAAACATTCACATGAGTTCTGATTGGAAGATTACTTGAGATGCTTGTATGAAATTATGAACTTTTAGGATTATATTAATGAGTCAGCATGTTCATTTTTATTTCCTTAATTCATGGGTAAAATATTTTTCTTCTAAAGAAATCTATATGAACTGTAATTTGTGCATACCATAATACCATAGTGATTTTTTGCATGTTTTTATTTGCAAAGCTTAATTTTTTTTCATGCAAAGGAGGGTAACAGCTCAGAAAAAAGTCACCTTTCAGATTCAGTGCCTACTTTAGATGGATTATGTTCACTGACTCAGACTGAGTGACATAGCATCTCTGGGCTGTGAGGGTGTGTTTTCGATCCAGTGTTTTAGAAAATTCTGTTGCAAAGTTGAATCCAGGCGCTGGACTTCTCCTCAAAAGAAATAAATCGGCCCCACAACCCAAGAGAATGTTATCAAACTGAAACTCACCAGAAACTTATTTGGAATACATTTAAGTGATATCTGTTTCACCACTTGGCCTGTCATTTAGAAAAATATGTCATTGGAAAAGTATGGTGAGGCAACCCAGGGACTGACAGTTCAGCTTGACAATTAAAACAAAACAAAATTCTATGTGTAATTTTGTCATTTCAGATTAAAATCGAGCTTCCCATTCACCTGCATCAAAAACATCACTTGCTTTTCACTTTTTATCATGTAAGTTGTGAAATTAACACAAAGGGAACAACGAAAAAGCAGGACACAGTTGAAACTCCAGGTATGTGTGTGCTTTCAATGTCTCTGTCAGGCGATTTGTGATGGAATTGCCCAGAATAGAACCTCTTTTTATCAAGCTACAGACCACTTCTTTCCCCCATCAAAAAGTTCTATTTCTGAGTTGAAAAGTTCATTGGTAAAACATGAATCACATGTTCACTTTATCCTCATTTCTATCAGACGTACAAATGCTTAGCAGTGTGCTGCACTACCATGAGTAACTGCTGTTGTAACAGCAATTAATATTGCTCTTCTCAGAAAGAAACACATACCGTGATGCGGTATTTGTATTATTTCTTTTATGTAGGATAGCCCAGCAACCAGAATTTTCCAGTTCTACTCACTGAGGAAGAGGGAAGTAAGTCTAAAGCTGGGGGTATTTCTGAGCCTGAGGCAGATTGGGAACTGCCTGATGCTAATAAGAGAACATTTAATGAATCTGAAGAAACTTGAGTAGTGAAGCCCCAGTCCCGGTCCCATTCTGCAAGGCTGTAGATAAACCGATGGGAAGCATCCTTCGAAGAACATAGAAGTCCCTAAGAGCATGGCCTGTGTCACAGCCACTCTATAAATGTCAGCATGTCCTAGGATTCAGATCTAAAGTAGCCTGACTCAATCTTAAATTCATTCATTTAGCCATTCATTCAACAAATGTCTACATATTTATTATGTGAAAGATGTAGTAGGTACTATGGAGAATACAGTGGAGAGTCAAAGGTAAATCTCATCTTCAGCAAGCATATGATCTAGTAGGGTACTTGAGACCTATGCAGACAACTATGATGCAAGATAGAAAGCAGTAGTTACCAGGAAAGTGGTGCTATGTGATCTCAGAGAAGAGCAGGCTGTTACTTCAGCTGTTGGAGGTACAAGTGGCTGAGAATCAGAGGAGGCTTCCAGGAGGAGATGGTGTTTGAGTGAGGCCTTAGGGACAGTGTAGAGTTTGAGAATGCAGTGATGACAGGAAGGTGGAAGATTCCAGAATAAAGCCACAGCTTGTACAGAGGCAGAGTATTGAGGGAGATGGACAGGGAATGATAAGCGGTTCAATACAACCAAAGCACAGGGTCCTGGGAGGGGGAATCCTAGGACGTCAGATTGAAAAGGTGGCCTCAGATCATGGAAAGCCCTGGATACCAGGCTGTGGATGTGATTTTATTCTGTCATGAATATGGAAATATTATAGCATTATGAACACCAGTAAGGGCCGTTTTGCAGGAAATCCAGTCAGGCAGCAATACGATGCATGAGGTGAGTTGGAGTAGAAATAAGGAAGGAAGGAAGGAACACCAGCTAGGGGGTATTTCAAAAGCCCAGGAAAGAAAGGAGGCGCACTGCAGCAGTAGCAGGGGGATGGAGAAAATATTAATTGCAGAATAGTAAATGAGTGGCTACTAGAATGGTGACTCAAGAGTTAGCACTGAAGTTTTAAAAACTGGTAAGAAGGCACAATTGACCCTTGGGCAACACGGGTTTGCATCGTGTGGGTCCACTTCTGGTTTTTTTCAGTTGACACAGCGTGGTTCAAAACTGCATTGTTCAAAGGTCAACTGGTGTTTGGGAGTAGCGTGTGCAGAGGGCTGATTTAAGCTATATGCAGGTTATCAACTGTGTGGGGATGGGGTACCCTAACCCCCATGTTGTTCAAGGGTCGGTTGTGTTGCCAAGTAACAGAATTGTAGGTGGAAGTGTTAGGTTTTGGACCAGTGTTGATTTTGACACCTGAGAGATGTCCAGCAGGCAGCAGGACTGAATATTAGGAAGCTTCCTGTGTGGATAGTGTGGTCCTGTTCTGTCTTCCCATAGAAACTGCAGTTTGTTCAGGGAAGGAACCTTGAGGGTTGAGAAGCAACCTGGCTGAGCAATGCGAACCCATGACATTGTACCTCCTGAAAGGATGATGACTATTTCCTTATTCAAATCGTAGACAGAAGTGGGCAAGATGCTCAGTGGAGCATGAGACAGTTATTGTATGTGCCACTCACCGTTTTTAACTGTCCATCCTTTAAGTGGCTTCACACCTCAGAACCAGATGGCAAGTGCTTGACATTGTACCATTACAGCTTCCAAGTGCTCTGTATGAGTTTTGACTGAGAGACGCACTTGGCTATGCCGTGATGAATTCACAGCACAAAAATGTTGTCTGAGCAATTCCATAGAGACAGAAAGTAAATTAGTGGTTGTCAGGGATGGGGGGAAAGCAGAAATGGGGAGTTACTTCTAAGGGATATGGAATCTCTTTTGGGGTGATGCATAAATTCTGGAATTAGTGGCAGTGGATGCACAACTTTGTGAATAGCATAAAAACCATTGAATTGTATTTGGAATAGATGAATCGTATGGTATCTGAATTATATTGCAATAAAATTGTCTATGAGAAAAAAATATTGCTTAAGAACAAGAAATGTATTTTACTGTTTTCTGGGCAAGAAACCTCTTGCCATTTGTCTAATTTTCAGCTTAATTACTCTGACAGAGTGCTTTTGAATGGTTCTTCTGTTCATGTTACTTTCCCGTGCCTCTTATGAAGGAAGAGCTCTGGGTAAACCATTTCTGAAGTTGTACTAGTAAAGATGCCCCTCAGACATGTTTCAGAGGCTGAGAAAACCATTTAGTCTGCTTAGAGAAAGCAGCGTACTAGTGTTCTTTCAAGAATTAAAGCGTTTGCCAAATTAAATACGTGAATGAAAACAGCATAACCAGATTTGTGTTGACTTCTGTGTTCACAGTATAAACACACACACATACTCATGCAAAGAGTTTTAAAGAATCAGAAAGCAATGGCTTTCAAAAGTGCTCTGCAGGCGGCACCGCTCTCATATGCCAAAACTCCGTCCAGAGCAAGCTTTTTACGGCTGAGCTATAAACACTTGAAGCCTAGGGTAATCTCTATAATGGAAATACTGACACAGATGGTTCTGGGTTTTTAAAGCTAGAACATGATAAGTTTTCTAATACAAAGCCCGGAGGCTCTTTTGGGTAAAATTATTAAGAAACGTAGAGACTGGGGCAAATCTCTCAGTTGTAATTCAAGTTGTAAACACCATGCCCTGTCTGCATTCTCTTGCAATCAGGAAAGCTGCCCAACCAAATACTGCCTTGTGTGAATATGGAATGCATCCTCGATTGACTTGTAACCTTAATCTTTCACCCTGGGGATGATAAAAGAAAGTTTGGACCCTGGTGATTGCTGTCTGACATGGGCTCAGATAGGGGACTGCATTCTTAAGAAGGACAGATGAGAGATATCTGAACCTTTAAAAAAAATCAGTCTCCCCCAAATTATTCCCAAAGTGTAAAAGATAATGATGTTGATGCACTTTTCACATTTTAAAGTGTTTTCATAGAATATCTCACTTTGATCTCTTCTCTAACTCTATTAGATGGAAAGACTGTGTTGTTATCGTTCCCATTTTCATAGTCAAGGACATAAAGTAAATAACTTGTTAGTGGTCATGCTGGAGTTAGGAAGCCACCCAAACTCATTGTTCCTCCCCTGGTATTCAGCTGCGCAGCACCTGGACTCCTGCGTGCAGGCCTCTGGAAACATCAACACCCTGTCCCGCTCCCCGGCAGTCAGACACCCGTGTAGCTAATTGCATTTGCAGCTTCATTTCTCATGGTTGATCATTGTCTTGGCAGTTGGCTTTGCCTGGGTACCTTTGCTGAAGGATGGTAGAATCATCACATTTGAGCAGCAGCTGCCAGTTTCAGCCAATCTTCCCCCAGGCTACTTGAACCTGAATGATGCAGAATCAAGAAGGGTAGGAAAATGTCTGCATTTGTTGAAGTAATCCTGATGAAATGTTGGAAAAGTAGAATTCTGTTGGCCTAGTTGATAGTTTGGTCTAGTTGATAGCAACTCAAAGTGTGGTCTGAGGACTGCTACTGGTTCACAACAAAGACATGTATGGAAAATGAATGATTAGAAACATTTATAATAGTCTGACAGAGTAACGTCATGTCTGTTGATTCTAATAACAATCTTAAAAACTGGGATTTGAATTTCGTGCATCATTTTTAAAAATTTGTTTTCTAATTCATTTCCATTGTAATTTATAAAAGTGTCAGCTTGCAAAGGATTGGAAATTCGAAATGATCCAGGATACGTTTATTCTAAAGACAGGTTATTTGCTCCAATGATTCCCTTTCTATGAAAATAACACATTTGTTTCTGAAAAAACAGTTGAAATTCATAAAGGTGTGATATGTTACTCATCTTCGCATTGCATTGTTACAGAAACTCATGTGTATTTTCTGTTCACAGCAATCTAATGTGGATATTAAATGGGTAGATGGTGCAAAGCCATTGTTGAAGATTAAAAGCCACTTAGAGTCTACCATTTACACTCAAGTAAGTTGCATTATCTGAATTTCATCCATTTTAATACTTGAGTATATTTCATTATTAAAATAAACTATATTAGATTTCTACATCCTTAGAGAAGTTGTGGCCTTTCACACTAGTAATAACATCATTCTTTTTAAAAAGATTTTATTTATTTATTTTTAGAAAGAAGGGAAGGGAGGGAGAAACAGGGAGAGAAACAGGGATGTGTGAGAGAAATGTTGATCGGTTGCCTCTCGTATGTGCCCCGACCGGGGACCAAACCTGCAACCCAGACATGTGCCCTGACTGGGAATTGAACCGGTGACCTTTCACTTTGCCGGACGATGCCCAACCTACTGAGCCACAGCGATCAGAGCACATCATTGTTAATAATAGCAGCTCAAATTTTATATTTCTTCTCAAATTACAAAATCCTTTTACTCCTATTAATGGATTTGTGCCTCATGAATCTCTGAAAGGAATGTGGAGGCTATTACCACCACTTTTTTAAAATTTTATTTTTCGAACAGTTTTAGATTTATAGAAAATTGGTGAGGATGGTACAGCATTTCCATATACCCTGCATCTAGCTTCCCCTCTTATTAACATCTTAGTATGGCACATTTGTTACACATAAAGAACCAATATTGATATATAATTATTAACTAATATCTGTTCTTTATTTAGATTTCCTTAGGTTTTACCTATTAATGCTCTTTTTCTGTTCCAGGATTCTATCCAGGATAGCACATTCCACTTAGTTGTCACATCTCCTTAGACTTTTCTTGGCTGTGACCAGTTCTCAGACTTTTGTTTTCGATGACCTTGTCAGTTTTCAGGAGTTACTGGTATCTTGTAGATATTTTGTAGAAGCTCTCCTACGGGAATTTGTCTGATGTTCCTCTCCTGGTTAGACCGGAGTTGAACACAGCAATTTGAAGTCAGTGGGTCATGAGTGTCTAGCTACTCCAGTTGATACTTGGTCTCAGAATCCATGAAATCGCAGTCAGATGTGTGGGAAGCCTCAGACAGTTTGAAAAATCATGGCTAGAGAAGAAGCCCGTGCTCCTTGATGTGACCTCCAAGGTCCTTTTCATTTCCCCCTGCTCATGCCACCATTTTATACAGGAAGAAACAGGCTTGGTCAGGTTAGGTGATTTACCCAAGGTATCACAAGTAATAATCAGAGGAAGCAGTTCAAAATCCAAATGTCATTATCCCAATTTCTGATACAGTTTGTGCTGTCTGCAAAATCAGTGTATATAAGTTTCATAGAGGACAGCTGGACCCACTCGCTGACCAGTGAAGTGCCATGGTCAATTGGGCACGAATGCCTGAGACTGTTGTTCTGGTAATGCCGTGCTGCTATCTTTGCTTCGCCTCACAGTTCAGATCTCTTCTGCTCATTTCATTAAAATAGAGAAGCAGCCCAACTTCAGACAGTACACTATCGGTCAAAACAGGAATTAAATGAATGTTGACTAGTCGGGCATAAATGTGGCCTGCCTGATGTGCTCGGGTACATGCTGAATTTACCTGGTCTTGCTGATTTTTGTGATGGATGGTCAAGAGGCCCATGGGACATGGACGCACATGTCGGTAGCTGCAGCTGCCGAGTCTGGGCCTTAGAATACCTGGATAAATAGATTTGCAAGAGGCAGGAGGAGGGAGGACAGAGACTGCATTTGAGTGCAATGAATCAAATTTCATATGGCTGTGTCCATCTGTTTTCCAGGATCTACATGTGCACAAATTCTTCCATCATTGCCAGCTGATTCAGTCAGGCTCGAAAGAAGTTCCAGGGGAACTCATTAAATATTTAAAGGTAAATGAACAGCAGCTTTCTGCGAGAGGTTTGTTTTTGATGTCTTTCTGTTGCCACATTTTGATGTGGGGGAAAATCAAACTAACTTTTTAAAATACTTTTGGCAGTGTATCCTCAAGAGAACGCTTTCTGTTATGTACTTTTCCATCAAGTGGTTGTTTAGAAGCAGAGTTGCTACATTAGGAAGAAAATGTTATGGCCAGAATTTGATGACATATTTTGGAAAATCTCATGACAATGTTTATTTCAGATCCAGAAATTGATTTTTCAGGTCTTTTCTCTTCCTGCTGACTGCCCAGGAAAGGTGGATAACGCTGTGGGGAAAAGGGCCAGATGAAACAGAATCATTTTGGCTTGGAATAAAATGTGAAATGGTTTCCGTTTCTATGCATGAAAGACTAGCATCAACTAAAGAAACCTAGTTTCTGTGTGTTACATAGGAGAGAGTCAAGAAATACCATATTCGTTAAATGTATTGAGAACCCAAGACATCATTTAGCACGCTGGGACTGAAGTTTATGTCATAAGAAGTAGCTGAGTGACTTTTCTTCTCTGGTTGCTCCTTTACTAGGTCAGCCATGACTAGTCTGAGGAAATTTTATTCTTAAATTAAGCCTCTACAGGATTTCCCTTTGGACCTACGTTATTGCTTAATGATATTTTCAGGAAACAAAAATGTTCATTTCTTTTAGAGAGCTAGTGTGACATGAGATGACATGGATGGGTTCTGGAATCACACACTGAGTTTGTGTCTCAGATCTGTGACTTACTAGTTCAGTGATTGACTCTGGCCAAGTTACTTCACTTCTGTAAGCCTTTGTTTCTTCATCTGTCACATAGGGATAACAACAATGCCAACTTGTAGGGGTGGTTGTGTGGTCAAAGTGAAATGGGGTATCTGCTGTTCAGTGATCATTCATTCCACAGTTGCTTCTTCTGTGCTTCATATGGGCCAGGCATGTTCTGAGCATTGGGAATGTAAGTGAAGAAAACAATGTCCCTGTTGTCAAGGAGCTTGCTTCCTGGTGGAGGAAAATGGACAATGAATGAATGAATGAATGAATGGATGGATGGATGGATGTCTGCTAGTAATAACTGGTGTAAAGAAAACCAAAATATAGCGAAAAAGAATAAAGGGTGATAAGAGGTCCCTCTTTAAGGTAGTGTTAGAGAAGATCTCTCTGGTAAAGTGACATTTGACAAATGAGGTCACCAGCTATGTGGACTTCTGAGGGGAGAGCTGGGAACACCAGGTACAAAGGCTCTGAAGAGCTTGCTTGGTGCATTCAAGGGACAGCAGGAATTCCATTGTGGCTGGCCCGCAGAGTGGTAGGATATCACATTAAAAAGAGAATTGGTCAGCTGATTGGGTAAGGCCTCATAAACCATGATGAGGAGTTTGAATTGTACCCCGAATGATATGGGAAGCCTTGCAGGGCTTTGAAGAGAGGATTGACATCCTGTGACTTTGCTTTATAAAGTATCATTCTGCCTATCATATAGATGTATGCTATCGGAAGGGTAGAAGCAGGGAGATTATTGACAAATCGTGGCCATTATTCTTAATTATCCTTAGGAAGCATAGTAGTCATCTAACTCTCAAATCCTTTCCTCAGGTAATGTTTAGAACTCCTGCTCTATGTATGAATGAATGCTTAGTCTGTTAAGATCTTTAATTTTTTTTCTCCAGTGGGGATGCTTTGTAAAGGTTTTAACAGAATGGAATGGAACAGGACATCATTTTCATATCCTGATACGCTTAAAACTGAAAAAAGAAAGTTCTTACATTTGTATTTTTAAGGGTGTGAAATTTCTGACATTCGTGACCTACTCTCTCCCTCTAGTGGCAACGAGGGAAATGCCATGTGAATACAGAAATAGCCCACCGCCTCTGTGCAATGTTAGTGCTGAAGGAGATTTTAGAGAATTTCTTTTTTTAGCAGATGAGGAAACTGACGCCCAAATAGAGGCAACCTGCTCCGGTCATTCAGCTGGTTAGTGGCGGAGCCGAGCCTGTGACGCGTGTCTCTTTACTCCTAGTTTTGGGTTCTTCCTACCAAACCTTGCTCTCTGTAGTCCCTGTAAATGACATTATTTCCTCAATTCAATGAACAGCTACTTGTTGAGTTCTTATTATGGATTTCCTATTTCCCTAGATGCTATGGGGCTTGTGAAGAATAGCTTAGGGTCATTGTCCCTAGGGATCTTACTCCCTAATTGGAGAGACAGTACCCACGTAAGTTAAATGACAGTATATGTCAGCACTACGAATGATAGTCCAAAGCAGTAGGTGACTAAATGTCAAACACAAGATACAGGGTGTATGTGCAAAGGGTTCAGTGAACCGTGGAATCCCGGAGCCTGAAGGCTCCCATTTTCATCTTACCCTTTGTTTCCTGGTTTTATTCATTTATTTAGCCATTCACCGAATACTGAGCACCTGCTACGGGCCAGATAGTGTACTGGGTGCTGGGACTCTAATGGGGATCAGTTCTGACAATATACCTGCAGTAGTTGGGGTAGAGAGGTTATAACTGAGTAAGTAATGTTAGATAGAGATGAGAGCTATGAAGAAAAATAGAACAGATTAATGGGATCTCACATGGCCAGGAGTGCACTCTAGATAGAGCTGTCAGGGAAGAAGGCCTTTCTGAGGGGATGACATGTTAAGCTGAAAAGAGACTGATGAGAGGAAGACAAACATAGGTGATAACGCTGTCTAGAAGGATAACAGAATATTGCAGCAGGTGTAAATCCCTTGTGATAGCATGTTTGAAGGACAGGGGGGGAAAGACAGTGTAGTTAGAGCACAGAGAGCAACGAGGGGAGAGGATGAAACGAGATGAATTTGCAGAGATAGGCAGGGTCATGAAGGCATGGGAAGCCCTTGACAGATTTTTATTCATGGTGACTTTTTTTTTCTACAATGGGAAAATGGCATCAAATGTGCCTTTCATAAAGAACACTCTGGCTGCTGTCATGAGAATAAATGAGAGAGGAACAGCATTGGTGCTGAAGATCAATTCTGCATGCAATGCCCACCTCTCTTTTCTCTTGCACATTATGCTGCTTATCCTTTAAACTTCGTCCTCTCGGACTTGCAGACTCAGTTGCTTCTTCCTTTGTGCATTTCATATATACCTCTATTGTTTATTATTTGTATTGCAGTGATTTAGTTCTATGTCTTTTTTCTCCCCATAGACTAGGGATGGCTTGATGGCAGGAACCACATTTTCCAGACATGCTTGGCAATTTGGAAGCTTATTCTGTGCGCCTTTGTTGAATGAGTGAGCAGATGGCTTCACTGAAGTGGGGGTCTGAACTTGACTTGGAAGGATGGCCAGAATTTGGCTAAAAACTGAACAAATGCACAAAAGTACGAATGCATATAATGCATGTATTCAGGGAGCAGTGAAAACACCAGTTTGGTCTTGTGAAGAATGTTAAGGCTAAAAATGTAGGTTGGGTCTTAAATAACTTGAAATTAATATCGCAGGTCAGAGTTTCTCAACCTTGATACTATTGACATTTTGGGCAGGATAATTCTTTGTTGTCATGGGCTACCCTGTGCATTGGAGGAAGTTTAGCAGCATATCTGGCCTCTAACCACTAGATGTCAGTAGCACCCCCTAGTTACGACAACCCAAAATGTCTCCAAACATTGCTGGATGTCCCGTGGTGGTGAGGGGGGAGGAGGGCAAAGTGGCCACTGATTGAGACCCACTGCCCTCGGTAGTGGGGAGGCATCAAAAAATCTTGGAAGGAGGTGGTCTGCTGTAATCAGTATTTGAGGAAGAATAATTTGGAAAGGATAGGTTAGTGTATTGGGATTAAAGAGAAATTATACAGAGAGAGACCTACTAGAAAGTTATTAGATTATTTTGGTTATAGGTTAGAAGGTCATAAAAAGAAACGATAGTAGTAAGAGAGGGGTGGGAAGGAAGGAAAAACTTGAAGGATAGATCATGGGTTCCTTGAGCTCAACATCTTGCCTTATGCATCTGAAGAGAAGTTGCACAAAGATCTAAGAGGTCACTGTAGAGGTGACTCAGATATAGATGATAGTGTCCTGAAAAGGGATGGTGAGAGTTAGGATGGGAAGATGGAGAAAAAGTCTGGGAGACTGAAAGAGAAATACTGTATTGAGTTCTTTAGGCACAGAGGGCTGTCTCGTCTGTCTCAGTATTTCCCATTGCACTAAACATTGAATTGATGTAGTAGGAGTTGCTCAGTGTGATTTGTTTTCATTTTTTGGCTGGCTGGCTGTTTAAATGAGTAAATGAGTAAATGAGTGAATGAGTGAATGAATGAATGAATGAAGAGAGAAGGGAAGAAAGAAGAAAGAAACCTGACAAACTTTGCTGCATGAATCGTTTCTGGGTGTATATGAACACATTTCTTTTTGATGTTAACACACCTATATCAATATAGAGTTCTAGCATTTTGAAGAAGTGTATTATGAGGGTGTCAGAGTGCAGAACTGCCTCAGTTCTTTTATAGATGGTGGCAATGTAAAGCCAACTATATATGGAAACATACTTTATTGACTCCCACTTAACTTCTCACCAGATTAACTGATGGCCCACATTCTCTTATAAAACACACTGAGTGCTGGGGGCTGGTAGGCACCTGCAGTACCTCCAAACATCCTCTCTCCTCAACTGAGTGTTGGTTTACCACGAGTTGGTTGTCTTTTTTCCAAAACCTGTTTATTTCCGTTATACTTGTTATCTTCATTAAATCATTTAATATTAAGTATACTAACAAGATCCAAGTGCCAAAATAGAGATGCAGATAAGATAATTAACAAAAGTCCCCTGTTCCATGAAGCTCACATTTAAATGAGCTTATGTTCTAGTGAATATATTTCTCATTACTTAATTTTTATTATTTCTCATTTGCAAGTTATATCATATTTGTGTTTGTTTTCATAACTAATAATGACTTATTTTAGTGTTTGCATGCCATGGAGATCCAAGTCATGATACAGTTTCTACCCGTAATTCTTATGCAACTCTTCCGAGTTCTCACAAATATGACCCATGAAGATGACGTCCCTATCAACTGCACCATGTGAGTTTCGGTGTCGTAATACAAAGAAGCAAGTTTTGTTTCCTTTCGTGTTCATTTTAAGTATAAATCGATATTCCAAATGAGAACCCAAAAATCAGTAATTTCATATCAATTTCCTTTAGTTTCATTCTCAGACTGGGGGACTTGTATCCCCAGGGATAGATGTACCATAAGCCATAGGATAAACTTAACATGTTTTCTCTGACCAGAGGTTCCTAACCCTTTGCTGCCTGTTAGAATCACCTGGGAAGCTTTTAAAACTTCCTCCACCAGACCACACTTCTTACCAACTAAGACAGAATCTCTAGCAGTAGAATTCAGCTTTAGCAATTTTTTTAAGTTTCCCAGGTGATTCCATAATGCAACCGAGTTTGAGAACCATTGCCCTTGACCAGTGTTGTCCAACAGAACTTTCTCCAATCGTGGAAATGCACTACTCCACTTGTGCTGTCCAGTATGATAGCCATGAGCCGCATTTAGCTATTGAGCACCTGAAATGTGGCTAGTGTAACTGACAAACCAAATTTTCAATTGTATTCCGTTTAAATCTGTAGAGCCAATCGTGGCTTAGTGGCTCTCATGTATTGAACAGAGCTGCCCTGAGCCATCAATTTTTACTTGAAAGTATAAGGGAGTGTTGTTTTTATATGAAACAAATATGGATATATCGTAGAATAGCACGCAAAATGCACCTGAATTTTGAAATTAAAACAGGAGGTTCTCAAAAAATCAAGAGCTCAGTGCTGATGTTTCTGGCCTTGCTGCCTCTGTTGTCACCACCGCCAGGACTCAAGCCACACACAGCTGCATGCCGCTTGCTCTTCTCTGCTTGCTGTTGGGGGTAGTTTGGTTGGGAATTTAAGAGGCATTACTCTAGTTCAGGGGTTCTCAGAATGTGGTGCCCGGACCAGCAGTGTCACTGTCACCTGGGAGCTTATTTAAAATGCTAATTGTTGAACTTCACTCCAGACCTAAAAAATCAGAAACTCTGAGAAGAGGGGCTGAGCGGCCTGCCCTCCAGGTGATTCTGATGCATGCAAAAGTTTGAGAACCACACTGCTAGTCTCATAACTTTTAAAAACTTTCTGACTTTTATATTTATTTCCAATTTGAGTTCATGTCATTATACATGTCCTGTCTCTCCCTCCCCCCCCACCTGTTGACATGCTTTTTACACGTTTTATTTTTCTATTTCTTTTCACTTGAGGGAATTTCAATGTTTACCTTACTTGACGTCTTTTACTATGTAGTAGCTATGACCATACTTCAAATACATACAGAGATTTAGAAAGGAGCTGAGCCTTCTAGGTTGCCAAAGTAAAATATCCTTCTTTTGAACCAGGGATTATATTTTACAAGGTCCTGAGCATGTTAGATGTAGAAATCTTTGTCAGACCCAAACTGCCATTACATCTTATGCAATCATCTCAGCTCTAATTATTCAGGCAGTGTTAGGTATTTGTAGGGTTAAATATGGTGATCTTATGTAACAATCAAACTATGGTAATTCATTGTAGCTGGACATGCTGACTCTGTGAATGTTGTTTCAGGGTTCTTTTACATATCGTATCAAAGTGTCATGAAGAAGGCTTGGATAATTATTTAAGATCCTTCATAAAGGTTTGTGGAGTAAGCTTGCTTTCTGAGCAGTTGATTTTGTGTGAGAATTTTGTCTTACCATTCATTTTCTTTATTTGTAGTATAGCTTCCGGCCTGAAAAACCGAGTGCCCCTCAGGCCCACCTAATACATGAAACTCTGGCTACTACAATGATAGCAATATTGAAACAGTCTGCAGACTTTCTAGCAATAAACAAATTACTAAAGGTAAGAAAATAGAACACAACAGAGGAAAAAAGCACCCAGAGATGTACTTCTTTGATATCCTCCAATTTCAGTTCTAGTCTTTCATCATTTCCTCCTGAGACCCTCACTTTCCTCGTCACTTGGCCCATGCATTCTTTTCCCTCAAGTTCTCTAGAATTTCATTCTCTTTACCCTCCCCACATACCCCCTGCCCTCAGTCGAATGTGTAATAGAAAGAATTTTAGATCAGGTAGACCTGGCTTAGAATCCTGTTGTATATTTACCACTTAATAGTTCTATGACCTGGGGCTATTATGTAGCATCCCTAAGCCTCAATCCCACATTTATAAAATATAAGTAAAGCATTTAAGACATTGTTTCTGGCACATACTAGGCACTCAAATGGTAGCTCTTATGATCCTCATTATTTTTACAATTTCTATTGTTAATGGTAGAATTTCAGTTTCAGGCATCTTAGGATATATTGTGTTGAGGCTTCTCTGTACCTTTAAATTACAGTATGTAGGCCACCATCTATGCTACAGGAGCAGCCTCAGTGTTGTACCAGGGGCAGAGATGGGTCCCCCACTGGGTATAGGTAGTCATGAGATTTATTGTCTGTAGACAGTTTATAAAAGCAATAATAAAATAAATTAAAAGTTTGTTTGCTCTTATCACCCTATATAGGAAAATCAGAACAGTGTGAATGCTAAAACGTCCCTTTCCATTAGGCAAACATTCTTACCAAAAGCCCTTTGTACATCGGAGTAGGCTCTGAGGTACAACATTACATTTCTGCCATCAGCATTTGGAGTTATTCTGTGGAACTTGGATTGTGAATTGAGATCACTTTAAAATGCTATTCAAGTTAGAGATAGGATCGACATGGATTTGTTAAATTTTGCTAAGTTTAAAAAATTTGAATAAGTATTAGAGATTGATTTTATTTATTTGTTTATTTTAGTACTCGTGGTTTTTCTTTGAAATCATCGCAAAGTCTATGGCCACATACTTGTTGGAAGAGAATAAAATCAAGGTAAGAAGGCTTAAGGGTAATACTTAACATAGGTGAAGAAGGCTAATTGTATTCACCATGCCATACAAATCCTTTTTTATATTTAAGGGCTCTTAGTTCTTCATTTTTTCAATTTTGCTTTAAAAAATGTATTGTGTAGCCACTAAGGAAAACATGAAGGTTTCCCTGTATGGAAGTTTCTTAAAAAATTAAAAATGGATCTGCCTTATGACCCAACAATTCCACTTCTGGATATATATCCGAAGAAACCCGAAACACTAATTCGAAAGAATATATGCACCTCTGTGTTCATTGCAGAGCTATTTACAATCGCCAGGATATGGAAGCAGCCCAAGTGCCCATCAGTAGATGGGTGGATAAAATAGCTGCGGTACATTTACACAATGGAATACTGTGCAGCAGAAAGAAAGAAGGAAATCTTACCATTTGCAACAGCATGGATGTACCTGGAGAGTGTTATGCTAAGTGAAATAAGTCAGTCTGAGAAAGACAAATTCCGTATGATTTCACTTAATACGTAGAGTGTAAAGAACAATATAAATGAACAAATAAAACAGAAACAGACTCACAGACACAGAGAACAGATGGATGGTTGCCAGAGGGGAGGGGGTTGGGGGACTGGGTGAAAAAGGATGAAGGGATTAAGAAGTACTAGTTTGTAGTTATGAAACAGTGATGAGGATATGAAGTACAGCATAGGGAATATAGTCAATAATATTGTACTAACTGTGTGTGTTGTCAGATGGGTACTGGTTATATCTTAGGAACACTTTATATGATTATCGAAGCAGTGTGCTGTACTCATGAAACTGATACAAAATAATATGAATGTAAACTATAATTAAAAAGTAAAATAAATTTAAAAATTTTAAATGTATTGCATAAACCCGAGGTGTGACATTGACAGACAGTTCATATTTTTTAAGTCTAATCTTGAGAGACTCTTTCACCTAGATTCGTTCATATTAGTTATTTGCCATGTAAAATGTATTATCTTTGAATCTTTCTATTTATTTGTCTTTGTTTTAAAACTGTCTATGTTGAAAACATTCATTTGGAAGAACAAGTACCAAATCAGAAATAACTTTCTTTTAGAAAGGTCTAAGTCAATGTACAAGGTTAAAAACACTTTATGTAATAGATGTATTTTTGGAACATGGTATATACATTTAGTTGTGTTTTCAAACTGTCTTAAGGTACAAAGAAATTTTCTACCTTAAAGAAAAGGTAAATTTTCTACCTTTACAATTTCCTTGTAATTGTAAATTGTAGAACCAAGACTTTTAAAATAAAAAAAAATATTTTCATATGTATCATTATAATTTTCAGAGAAAGGGTTTGCCGAAATTGAGATGCATGGATGATGCATCTATGTTTTGCATGTCAGGGAAAATTGGAATTAAAAACTGGAATGGTGTCTGCATCTGAGGAACATAATTCTAAAGTTACATCAGAATGAGTGACCTACTCTTTTTTTAATCCTTACCTGAGGATATGTTTATTACTTTTAAAGAGCAAGAGAATTGGGGGGAGGGGGAGGAAGTGAGATGGGTTGCCTTCCTCATGTGCCCCAATGAAGGATCGAACCCACACCTTGGGTGTACGAGACAACGCTCCAACCAACTGAGCTATCCAGCCAAGGCAAATGGCCTGCTCTTGTTGATGACCTCAGCCAGCTACTGTATATTATAAGATGTCCAAATAATTTCTGTAGTGATGTAAAATATATGATTTTTAAGTTGTGAAAATAAAAATGGCAATTGATTTAGACCTTTTTGCACCCTGACTTTTTTCTATACCTATTTAATTTAAGCTCCCCAGAGGCCAGAGATTTCCTGAGACATATCACCATGTCTTACATTCTTTGCTTCTTGCAATAATTCCCCACGTGACTATTCGCTATGCAGAGATTCCTGATGAGTCCAGAAATGTCAATTACAGTTTGGCTAGCTTCCTGAAGGTGAGTTAAAGGCAGCCAAAACATGGTAAGAAATTATTTTCCACCAATATCTTTAAAGCCAAATGAAAAAAAATACCTAATTTCCAGAGATTCAACTGGGTCTTTGTAAGGCTACTGGAGTAACTTGTAAGTGAATTGATTCATCAGTTTAGCTAAACCGCCAAAGTTTGATTTTTTTTCTCCTGTTGAAATGTCTGATTAATTAAATCAGAGGCCCTACACGGGGCTTATTCGGAGGCCTGTTTGCTTGTTTCACATGATGTTTTTTCAAATATGTTACTTTGAGTGACTTCAGGTAGGTTGCCAAAATCCTCACTTTCCTTAGTGTACCACTTACTCTGTTTATGCATTTACATCATTTCTCTGACCCCTGTTGGCCTTTTGAACTTGCATCCCTTGGATTAAAGCAACTCGTTTGCTCATGTAACCTCAGTTTACATGTTGCTAAAACATGTAGATGCAAATTGTTAATTTTGGTCAGTTAGATTATTGTTTTGAGAGGTACCAGAAACTTTTATAGTTATGGAAGACAGCACATTGATCATTCTATTTTGTTACTATCGGTATGTATGGGGCAATGCTAGAATGCAGTGCTATAAAGTGGGTAACAACACCATTTGATTTGTTGCAGAAAAGGGGCATAGGTTTGTAATGCACTTAGTTTTGACTTGCTTCTTTACACTCCCCCTCTTGTCCCAGCTCTTCATGTATCAGCCTTAACTTAAGAACCTGATAGTCAATAATCTATTCAAACAATTCAGATGTCTAACATTACCCTCGTTTTATTAAAAATTCACAGCCAGGTTTCCGATCTCTAGAGTGATTTTCTGATATAATACCTCTCTTTTTTCCAGAATTAAAATAAAGTTTTAACATTATTACATAGCACTTTATGTGTATTAAAAAGCAAGCGTCCAAATATCTTTTTAAAAGTGAACTAAGGTTGAGATTATATGAAAGGTAAAATCACACTATCTTTAAGTTTAAAGTTGGAGTTTAAACTTGAAATTTACCACGTGAAGGGACTAGAACATAGTTTACTTAATACTAGTGCTTACCTAAATTCAAGTTAATAAACATTTGTCCACCATCTATGTGAGGGCTCAAAGGTGCAAGAGGTAACCACATTGAAATGCATGTACAAGTTTAAGTGTGACATCTGTTACACTGAAAGTATAAAAAATACAATAGGAAAACAAGAAAGGGAAGGATTATAACCAGGGCGAATAGTTCCCCAAGACAGGAGTTAACGTGTTGCAGGTAGAGTGTCCATGGGCAAAGATGCGACATGCTCATTCCGAATCTGTTTATGGACGAGCAAGAAAGTCATTGTGCAGAGACTTGTGGACTTAGAGCTGGAAAGGCCATCTGGTACCTGATGATGGAAGGCCTTAAATATCAGACTAAGAAAAAAATTTTATTTGTATGCATTGGGGAAACACCAGAGATTTTTTGAGGATAATTTTATTGCTGGTATGACGGAAGAAGTAAGGAAAAGAGCAGAGTCGAGACTACCAATTAGAAGATTAATCCCTCCCCCTCATCTGCCTGGCACAGTCCATTCATCTTTTAGAAGCTCAGCTCTTCCCTAACCTTGCCATGCAGGGTCTGTCATCCCTTCTGGCTTTACCCTTATTGTACTGTATTTTAATTTATTTATCTATCATTGGACAAGAGTAAAGACCGTGTCTTAATCACCTTTGTATTTTTCTAGAATGTAATACATTGTCTCAAACACAGTAGATCCTCAAAATGTTCTGTTGGTTGAATGAGTAAATATAAGCCTACCTCATTAAATTAAGAGGTGATGAGCATCTGACCTAGCATAGTGGCAGTGGAAGTTGAAAGGAGAGGTGAGAAGTGAGATGTAGACAGCTGGTTAGTCAATGTCGAGTTCCTTCTGTTTCACAGGGATATTCTAGGCACTATTGAGAACATAAAGAAAATGAGGTAGTTCTTACTGTCCTATCTAGGTGAAAACACAGGAAAACAGTAAGTAAATACAAGCTAGTAATAAGAATAAAATGCTTAAAGGACCTGTAGACCAAGGTGGTTAAGGAAGATGGAAATTCATCAGAATATTGAAGAATGGGCAGGATTAGGTAGACATTGGGATAGAATTTCTAGCTAGTCCTGACATGAGCAAAGACCCAGAGGTGGGACTTATACAGCGCATCTTGAGGGCATCACAAGTATATGAGCTGTAGTAGAAAATAAAACTGGAAAAGTAGGTTGGGACATGATTGTGAGTGTCCTTGATTGCTAGGCTAAGGAATTAGAATTTTTATTAGCGGCAATAGGGAACTCTTGAAAGCTTTTAGGAAGGGAGGCGACATGATTAGGGCCGGAGTTAATAGAGGTTAATCTGGAAGCACTTGGATGGATGGAAAGATCAGAGTCATGAAAACTGCTTAGGAGGCTAACTACAATTGTTCAGTTGGCAAGGCACTGAGAGCCTTATCCAGGAGTGACAGCAGGTGGGTCTGAATAGCCAGGAGGGCTGTCACAGAGGAAGGATGTTTTCATAACCATGACTTCAGAAGACACAGAAAAATTTACCTTTTCTGAAATATTTACATAGGCAAACCTCACTTTCAGTAGCTAAATGACCACTTTACGCATTTAGAGTTGACCAAAATGAGGCTGTACAGCTGAGTAGATTACATATATGTGTGTGTATACGTTTATGTATGTATATATGCATATAGAGATATATGTGTATGTATAATTTCATTTATAAATTGTACAGTTGGTGTTCCAGTTCTAACAATAAGTCACTTGCCTATTGCCTCTTTAAGGTCACCTGAAGTTCTGAAAGCTGTTATTCTATTACCTGTAAAAGAGAAAATGCCATCCATAGATGTGGAACAAATTTTAAAAAGACTTAAAAATCTTGACAGACTTAGGCATATGCAGCTAACTGTTCATTTTGTTTTGGTTTCTATAGCGCTGCTTATCATTAATGGACAGAGGATTTGTTTTCAATCTGATAAATGACTATATATCTGGATTCAGCCCCAAAGATCCTAAGGTAAGGTATAAGGACATAACTGTAGTAGATACCAGACATTAGAGTGTGAGGCCAAATGTGACATTGTCCACTGGAAGATTTGGAACTGCTGTTTTCATTTCAGTACTTTGAGTAGAGCTATACTTTAAAGAAGGGAATATTGCATAGTGGTCTGGGGATCCCCCAAGACCACCCACATGTTTGCTAGTTTAATAGAAAGACTCATAGGACTCACCGTGTAGTAGTACTCAGCTAAAATTCATTACACTGACACTGCAAGGAGACTCAGCTGGATCAGTAAGAGCGAAAACACATTAAGGGGAATCCTTGGCAATCTGCGTGCAAGCTTCCTGAGCTCACCCTCCTGTGAAGGGTTACACAGCACACCTCTCCGGCAGTGCAGATGCGGCCGCACGTGCGATATTTCTGTTCAGCGAAGCCCTTTTGGGGTTTAGGCTTGTTATTGGGGGCAGTTCATGTATTGGAGGCTGGTCAAATTCCAGAGTCTTAGAACGGAAAGGAAAGCAGGTGTTCACCATAAATCACATTGTTTGTACAGATAGTTTGAGCAGGCTGGCACTAAAAGTACACCCTTGTCATGTAGGGAACATTTCTAAATCCAATTTCCCAAACGCTAGCCAACGACCAACCAGTCTTTTTAAGGAGAGTAGTCTTGGGCCTGTTATGTTAACTCTTTCCTGCACAGGCCTCCTCTCCAAGTGTGCTTAAGATACTAAACACTTCTGCTTTGAAAATTAATGTTCTGTATTTCATTATTAAAATAGTAAATGCCTACCGAATATGAATTCACGTATAATTTCTTTCCATGTAGGTTCTAGCTGAATACAAGTTTGAATTTCTGCAAACAATTTGCAATCACGAACATTACATTCCTCTGAATTTGCCAATGGCATTTGCAAAACCTAAACTTCAGCGAGTTCAAGGTAGGTATTTGTGTTTTCCATCATTTGGAATTATGTTTTCTGTTTTTTTTCTTTGCTAGCATTAGTGTAGTATAATAATTGTATTTTCTAGTTAAACCAGTCGATTTAAAGGTAACCTCAGAATTACTACTACCTGAAGGTAGATTTGTTAATGGTATTCTGCATTTTCTTAATAGTGTCACTGTGGTAGCATTCATAGCGTGAAGAAATCTGGTGTACTACGTAGATTGTTGCTTAAACACAGATGTTAGATACTAGTAAAATAGTATCTTATTTTACTACAGCTCTCTGTAGTAGTGTTTGGACTCTTATATGAGACTGAATTAAAACCATATAAATGTATTTCTCCTGAAAGAAGCATCAAAAGAAATGTATAAAGGCAGAATAAAATAGTAATATGTATATTAAATTTGTGAAATGACTTCAGTTATCTCCATTGCTAGTTATATTGAATGCTTTGTTGTGTAGCACTATTCTTATGTTACTATGTTTTTTATTTGTCCCTTTTCTTTTCATATATTAATTAGATTTTTTTTCATTTGCGGTGGACCGTTTGACTTCAGTAGGTAGGTTTAACTCGGTTCACTCTAAAGTAGTTTGCTTTCTTTAAAAACAATTGATTTGATGAATGTATAAGATGGACGGGGACTTTGTTTGCTTTGCAAATCCTCCCTAGCCAAAAGGAGACTTTAGTTAATGTACCAAGAAAATGTATGAGGTGTGGTGTATTTGTTAGCTTTTAAAATAAGCTTGAGCGTTGATTGCTGGAGGAATCAACTTTAAAAATACCATCATCAAAAAACAAATTTCAGCTCAAACCAGCATGGGGACTACTGGGGAGCTGTCCTTTAAGTATGTGTCATCTCCCACACTTGCCTTGCTTCTCTCTGCCCCTGTGTCATGACTGCTTGGGCACAGTTTTGAAGGTGTGGATGAGTTCATCTGATTAGATTTATTTAAATCGCTGAAGTGAAAAACTTAACTACCATTGCAAAATCTATCCAGATAAGGCAACCCAGGTTAGTCAGTACTGGCCCTTGTGCATAGAAAATGATGGGGATCCACATTAAGAGCTTGCCCAATGGCAGGAAGATCAGCTGTCTTGTTTTCTAGGGCTAGCTGCTGAGCAGTGGTTTCAGTGATGAGTTATAGCCGCTGAAAATGGAGGGAAAATATTCAGCCACTCTCTCACTAGATTTTGAGCACGTATAGTTCACATACTTCTCCCGGTATTTATTAATAGCTATGAGGAACTCAGAGAAAAGAAGGGGTAGGCAGATCATCATGATTTAGGATTAAATCGGGCTTCTCACAGCATTTATTAACTCCAAACTGAATTATATGAAGTGCTGAAGAGACCAAAAAACAAAATAGAAGATGTATCCTTTGGCTTTTTGGCATAAGGAAATTAAAGCATAGGCTGGAGGAAATACGGTAGAAATCTACTGCAGAAATTAAGCTTGATCACAATCCCTGCTGAGAAAATTATACGGCAAATCTCAAACAGGATATTAGCAGCTTGGGATTGAGAGTGGATTGGGGATATAATAGGGAGTGGAAGACATAGCTTGAAGTGTAGATTTTATGAAATAAAAGAATTGTATTTGCGTGATGATGAATTAGAGTGAGATGAGGCTGCTTTTCTTACTGTCCTTTTATCCCATTGTATTCAGGTCAATATGTAACATTTACTGGAACAGCCAATAGTTAGTACTGTTAGAATGATTCAGTTGTTTAGTTTCTCTTCCTTCTCCTTATCTACAAGTATAAACAGGCAAGTAAATCAAGTATTATCATATAAAATTACTTCAGTTTGTAGTTGGAACTACATCTCTTCAGATAATAAAGAAATGTGTTAAGATACTGCCATGGTATTCTTTCATTCTAGGTTTTTTCCTAAGAGTTAAAAAAAATCTAGAGGGCAAAAGAATCTAGGGACTATCCTACCCACCAAAATTACATTAAGGCTTCATCTAGCCCTAATTATGAGTGCTCCTGTCTTGTAAAATTTTGCATGCTCATTCTGTATGATAAAATAATTGTTCAGGTTTATTAATGATAAAATAATAGCTCTTCCTAGTGTGATCACATAATTACTAAATAATGTATTTTAATATTAAAATAACTTGAATATTTTTATGAATGGGTTTTAAATTTCATTGTACTGCAGATTCAAATCTTGAATACAGTTTATCAGATGAGTATTGCAAGCATCACTTCTTGGTTGGTCTACTTCTGAGGGAAACCTCCATTGCTCTGCAAGACAATTATGAGATCAGATATACAGCTATCTCTGTCATAAAGAATCTTTTGATAAAACATGCATTTGATACTAGATACCAGCACAAGGTAAGGATGTCTATATAATCATCAGTATCAATAAATTTCTGCTAAGATTTTATATTAAAGATGAAGTTTTCAGTGAGGAACATTACATGAACATGGATGAACTTATTTTTACAAATATGTTTTGATTCAGTTTCAAATGATTAGGTTTTTAAAATATTGTTTAGTTAACTATTGAAGAAAAATGGTGGTTTCTCCCTTTGGCTGTATTTTGCCCTACTTTTTCTAGGAGTAAGGATTCTGGGAAAATATTAAGAATGAGATTGCAATTGAAAATGGTCACTTTGAGCAAGAGGCAGCCAATCTGTTTCTCACATCCATATTTCTCTCCCTCTCTCTTTCTCCCATCCCCTCTCTCTAAAAATAAATAAATAAAATCTTTTCAAAAATGAAAATAGTCTCTTTGAATCCTACTGATCACTCAGAAATTCAAACTGATTTGTGTTTTATCAGAAGTAGAATTTATTTTATGATGTAAATCTATTCCATTCTTCCTTTTAATAGTTTCTTTAGGCCTATTAAATTTCTTCACTGCATTTAATAGGTGTCCTATCCGCACTTGCCCCCTGATCATTTTTCTTTTGTCACTGGCTCTGAGGAAACAAATGTTACTGTCACAAATGGCAGCATCACTGTGGATTGTGCTCTCCAGGACATCAGTGCATGGCCTCGACTGCCACTATCACGCCCAAATATAAGTCACCCCAAAACATTTAATGTTTATGAGTTGGTAATAATAAGGAATGTCGCATAAAGTACTTTTTGCTAGTATACATGCCCCAAAAGTTGTTATAAACCAACCTTTATTAAACACATCTAGAAAGATGTAGAAGTCCCTTTGTATTGTCAGAGTTGTAAGACAAAAAACAATTAAACTTGTTATTCCCACACTGAAACCTGCCAGTAGAACCTGTTAATAGAATATCAGGTGGGATTCTTGGCACACTGATCTGACATGTCGGAATGATCCATGAAGTAAGGCTTTCCCAAGCAGTCCTTGGACCTGGACTCTCTTACTGATTCTACCTTGATAAAGGGCATGCCACCTCTAAATCACTTCATTTGCTATAATATTTATCTGGGTCACTGGGTTGGCCATTTCGACTGAATGGGCTTGTGGATTTAGGCATTGTTTTTAGTGATTTTTGCTTTTAACAAAATCAACCAATTGTTCCCCTGCACTCTGTTCACAGGCCCACTGTTTGAGCATCATATTATGTGATTTTGATTCTGAACTTCCTGGGTGGCTTCCCAGTGCTTCTGTCGTCTTCAATGGCAGATGCTCTTCTTTTTCTTAACAGATAGAGTCTACATATTTACTAGGTTATTTATACCCAGATGAATATTTTGATAGCTGCTTAGGACAGTTTCACATCTAAATGATGGACATCTCAATGAAAAAAATCATTTCCTGGAAACTCAGTTATTTTAAAGTATGAAAACAATGTGTATTTGCCTTCTCTGAATAAAGTGAAAGTGTTGTCTTAGTAAAAGAAACTAACGAAAAACACTGGTTTATGTTTGAACAGCATAACTATTTCATGATTTGTTGCATAAACAAATTACGATTTTTCCAACAAATCATATACTCCTGTAGCCATGTGTACTCTTTCAAATATACCTTAATATATGTCCATAAATAAGTATATATATTACTGATTACTAAGTGATTAATATAAGACATATATAAAATATATGTAGTAAGAACTTTCTCTTCTTACTGAATAAATGTGAATGCGGCTGTGAACCTTACATACATTGCACATGGGTCAGCGTGGAAGGCCGCAGCTGTAGTTGCTATTTGCTGCACCTTTAACATACGTATTCAAACCTTATTAACATTAAATCCTGTGGGCTTGAAAAAGTATACTATATGGATTTAGAATAACCTAACTTAGCTACTATCAAATGGCTCAAGGCAGCATCATATTTCATAATTTGTCCCTTTGTTTTTACATTTCAAATATAAATAAAATTATGTTACTTATTATTATATCACTTTGGAAAACTGACTTGGAGATGGATTTTATTCCTTTTCTGCAGTATTCCCATTTGTCCATAATAAATAGAAAATGCCTGCCAGCTATATCCAGTTATATTTCTTTAATTACAATTAAAAAAAAAATTTCCTTACACAAAGACATGTTTTCAGTGCTTTTAGAGAGGGGGAAGGGAGAGAAACATTGATTGGTTGCCTCCCATATGCACCAGGGATCGTATGTGCCCTGCCTAGGGATTGGACCCAGAACCCAAACTGCAACCCAGACATGTGCCCTGACTGGGAATAGAACTTGCAAACTTTCGGTTTTGGAATGATGCTTCAACAAATTGAGACACACCATCCAGGGCTAATTATAATTTTTTTTACTTACAAATTTTGCTAGATTTTTTAAAAATGTGATTCTATTATTGTGTAAGGTAGATTTGAACTCCTTAACTTTGAGATGTTACTTATAACTTATTGCAGGTTGCATTGTTTTTGTCTCATTGTAACTATGATAACATTCTCCCCCTTAGTGTAATTTGCTGTTATGTGCTCCTTTTTAGGTGAATGTTGATACTGATGTAATACAAGTTAAGTGGCATAATATATCTAAGTGAAAATATATCCTAAACATCATCCATTCCAACCAAGCTTAGACAAACCTGTAAAAATGCTAGTTACCACTGTGTTCCTGTTAACTGCTGCTTAGGCCTAGTTATGGGGAAAAGTGTCTTATACAATGTGGGGGATAATGTCTTTAACTGTGATTTCAAAGGTTTCACAGGCAAAGTACAAAATGAACTTTCCCTTCATGAAGGAAGAAGCCGTACTCCCCACACCCTCTCTCTCTCTTTAGATAAAAGTACAGGAAAAGGGATTTCACTAGTGCCTTACCTAGTGGTGGAATGTTACATAGAGATGCTCCTCGACTTCTGATGGGAATGGGTCTACATACTGATAAACCCATTATATATTGAAGATATTATAAGTTGAAAATACATTTAATACACACCTTACTGAACATCCTCGTCTAACCTATCTTAAATGTACTCAGAACACTTGCACTAGCCCACAGTTGGGAAAAATCATGAAACGCAAAGATTATTTTATAATCAAGTGTTGAATATCTCATGTAATTTATTATTTGTATCACTTTCACACCATTATAAAGTCAAAAAACCATAAGTTGAACCATTGTAAGTTTGGGACAGTCTGTATTTTACATTAGGTATTTGGACATTATTTACTTTTTAAAATTAGGAGGGTAGTATATGTATACACACACACACGCAGCTATTGTCTGGAAATAAGTTAAACATTATGCCTGTTTGAGTGAGGTTTTAGACTGGAATGATTGAAATGCCAAGCCCATTACCCTTTCAGCGACTTCTAATGCCCTGTCTTTGTTCAAAAGCTTCAGACAGGTATTAATGAGTATAGGATTCTCTCCAATAGAACTTTGCTTCATGGGCCTGGATTACCAAAGCTTCATTTCCTTTTCTGTTTGGTCCAAAGAATTCACAGATGGCCTAAGTAAGAGGCCATTTGTCAAATACAAATGATGATGCCAAAGTAAGGGGAGAGAGAGGAGCTTTAAGCACCCATACTTTTCATGATATTGTGCCCTAGAGGTCTTAGTAAATCTCCAGACAAGCCTCCTAAATTCATGAAAAATGGAGAATGAGTCTTATGCCATGAAAGGCACTGTTTTTGCTGATTTGAGTGTATGTACATATCTGGTGAGGAATGTCTGTAGCTAAGAAAAACCATGAATAAATTTGTATAAGAGATACAGCATTAGTTAAGACTATTGTGGCCAGCTTTATTTATATATTTACAAATATGTCAATCACTAAGCCTTACAATTGATTTCTGGGGCCAGGATCAGATTATTTTAATTGCACCTTTAATCAAAGCAAAAACATTGTTTCTTGAATGAATACAGTAATTCATTATTTTTTCACTTCTTCCATCCATCCATCCATCCATCCATCCATCCATCCAGCTAATGTACAAGTACATTGACCACCTATGTGCCCAGGCACTGGGGATAGGACAGACATGATCCCTGCTCTCATGAAATTCAGCCCTCACTGGAGTTAAAGAATAATCCAAATATCAACAATGTTCTGTGGTAATTAGTTTTGAGACTCTAAGTATAAATAGAGTCATGCTTCATTAATTGGTCATGGATATTAGCCCACTTTTAGTTTTTAAACTGATAGATGGGAGCCAACTTTATTAGTAATATATGTATTACAAATATATGTTGTATATATGTTATACCTATCAAGCTTCTTTAAAATATATATTTTAATCACATTTGACATACAATGTTCGTTATATTAGTGTCAGGTGTACAACATAGTGATTAGACGTTTATATACCTTAGAAAGTGATCCCCCTGATAAGTCTAGTGCCCACCTGGCACCATACAGTTATTACAATATTATTGACTATATTCCCTATTTATTCTTAATCCCCCCCCCTTTCTCATCCAGCCCTCCAGTCCCCCCTCCCAGCTGGCAATGGCCAGTTTATTCTCTGTCTCTATTTGTTTGTGTTTTGTTTGTTCATTTACTTTGTTTCTTAGATTCCACATGTAAATGACATAATCATACCTAAAAGCTTGCCTCCCGATAATTATTTTTCAGAACCAACAAGCCAAAATCGCACAGCTGTACCTCCCATTTGTTGGACTGCTTTTGGAAAATATACAGCGATTGGCAGGTCGAGATACCTTGTATTCTTGTGCAGCCATGCCTGGTTCTGTAAGTAGTAATGTGTTTCTATTGGCATTTATCTTGTTTTGTTGACTCAATTTGGAATTGGTATCATATGGTATATGGTCTCAATCTAATCCGGGGTGTGCAGCCTTTTGGCATCTCTGGGCCACCGTGGAAGAAGAAGAGTTGTCTTGGGCCACACATTAAATACCTTGTGACATGTAATCACACGCAAAAAACCTCATAATATTTTAAATAAATTTACAATTTTGTGTAGGGCCATATTCACAGCCATCCTGAGCTGCAAGCGGCCCGTGGGCTGCAGGTTGGACATCCCTGAAATGGTTAACTTTTTACTCCCGATTTACATTTCTTGAACTTGAATGTGAACGTGAATCACCTGGGGAATTTGTTAAAACCAAATCTAATTCAACAGGCCTGGTTAGAGCTTTCTGATTATGTGTTTCTTTTGGCTGCTTCGGGTCCAAGGACCATGCTTTTAAGTAACAAGGTCCAAGAGAACACCAAAATTCCCTTATACTCAGTGTTTTAAGATTTGCTGCTCTTGTCTTCATATATTTATTCAACCTGAAAAGTGAAGATTTCTTCACTGCCAAAATGTTAGGCACCAGGGATTAAACTGAATTCCTTTGCTTCTCCCCTCCCTTGACAGCCTCCTTTCAGCACTTCTTGATGAGTCACTTTTAGCTCACCACAATTGGCCTGTGCCTTTTTCTCCTCTTAGAATCTCAGCATTTAAAGGAACTTTGGAGATGATAAGTTTCCCATCCGGCCAAACGCCTTTTGCCATGATAATACTCAAAACTTTCCTTCTCACATTAGACCTAAAGGATTTTTTCTCCTTCCAAACCCTTTCATTCTTGGTTATGTTCTTCTGGACATGCTCCATTTTACCAATCATCCTATTGAAATATAGTGCTTATAATTGCACACTTTAAAGTATGCCCAGTGGACCTGTTAACTCCTACCCCGCCCCCCCTCTGTGTTCTGTATGGCCCTAGATCACCTTTATACTTTTAATAGCCATGTCACATTGTTGGGTGGCAGGTTAAACTGTGTCTTTTCTGACTTTCTTTGGAAATCCCCCTATCTCAATTTGTGAATCCTGTCCTGGGTCCCCCAGAAAGCTGCTACTAAGCCTCCGTCATGTCTTGATTACCTGGAGCCCCTGATTACATCACCCACCTGGGTGTCAGGTTGGTGTTTCTTCACAGGCACCATAGCTCATCCTTATGTTTATTCCACAACATTTAACAGTGATATTTGGAAATATTTTACTTACCTTTTTTCTTTTGCAGCTCAAGTTCACCTAGGGCTTCTGGTCATACCCCTCCTTCTAGCATTACCCCTGGTCCAAGCAGGAGAATTGAACCAGACTGCACCAGTGGTGGCTTTTACCAGCCATCTAGAATTATGTCCCTTAGCCAGAGGTCATGGTTACTTCAATATGCTAGTACCCAATTTTTTAAGGTTTGTCACATAAATACCAATACTGATACCTGATTTAGACTTACACAGTGAGCTTTGTTTAAAATTAAGGTATGATTTTATAATATTAATTTGATTTCTTACCCTAGTGTACAGATTTAAGTGACAGAGGTATTACATTGTTTTACAGGCATCCAGAGATGAATTTACATGTGGATTCACTTCACCTACAAGTAGAGGGAGTCTGAGTACTGACAAAGACACTGGTAATTAAGTCCTTTAAAGATTATACACAGAATGGCTATTTAGAAATGTACCCTGTCTTTCTGTAGTTCTGAGATACTTTATAATAAAAACTATACATAGCATGACCTCTACTAAAACTTAATTGAAATCTGACGCACACTTACAGCTACTTTTTTTTTTTTTTTTTTTTTTTTTTTTTGCTTAGGTTTCCTTGTCTAAGCATCTCACAAATTGTGTGGCTTTATTAGATTACTTTCAAGGAATTTCTTGTAATTTTATACATAGTAAAGTGTTTCAAGAGGTACAAAAAAATGCTTACACTTTATTTGGCTTCTTATATGTTTTTGTGTAATATATAAGCTTCACAATTTTAGATGACCAGGATCTAACCCCTAAAATATATCTTTACTTAAATTAACCCAGTACTTATTTTAAAATATGTTTCTGATAATGTATCCTGTTACTAACGAGGACTTGCCTTGTCTCTCCAGCTTATGGGTCTTTTCAAAATGGACATGGTATTAAGAGGGAAGACTCAAGAGGTTCCCTCATCCCAGAAGGAGCAACAGGGTTTCCAGAGCAAGGCAGCACTGGTGAAAATGTAAGAACCTAAATATATAGGATAACCCTAATGATTAAGTGTTAAGTTATACTAATCTTTCTTTTTGTGTAAATAAGAGGCTCTCTCCTGTAGTCCATCCTGAATTTGTAAAAAGCATTCCATAATTTTTTAATATTTTAACAGTTGCTTCCTGTCCTGGCAGGTGCTATTTTGATATCTTAAACTGCTTGTCGGGGCCAAGACATTCATCTTTTAAGAGTTCTAACTCAGCCCTGGCTGGTGTGGCTCAGTGGATTGAGCACCAGCCTGTGAACCAAAGGGTCACTGGTTCGATTCCCCAGTCAGGGCACATGCCTGGGTTGCAGGCCAGGTCCCCAGTGGGGGGTGCGCGAGAGGCAACCACACATTGATGTTTCTCCCCCTCTCTTTCTCACTCCTTTCCCCTCTCTCTAAAAGTAAATAAATAAAATCTTCAAAAAAAAAAGAGTTCTAACTCAGAATACCTCCTTTAAACACCTATCACACTATTCTAGAGAGGGAAGGTTCAAGTTTAAAATATCTAATCTATCTTGTCACTTAAATCACTTCCTGTCAGGATTAATTCAGCCTTTTATTCTTTTATAATAATCAACTTGGGAGAAAAAAACATTAGGTTCCCGAATTGAGGATCTCAGGATCCCAGTATCACTTCATGAGGATGCACTTTCTAACTCTTCTCAGGGTTTCAAGCCTAACATTAAAGTTTATGGGATATGTTTGCCTTGAGTAAATGAAACCTCATTTTAAACCAGTAAAATCTTGTCATGCTGCTATGTAAAATCATAGAATCATAAAATCAGAGCCATAGAGTTAGAAAGGTAAATAAAAATAGTAAATTTCAACTTTCAGCTTACAACTGAAAACTGAGATTGTGATTTTGGACCGTCACACAACTCTGGCAGGGCTAGACGCGGACCTAGATTTTCTAATGCCAGCTCTTTCTCTCCTATATCATGGCACTCGTAGTGTGCATCAAAATCCCCTGGGAGGCTTAATAAAATAGATGGCTGGGCCTCAGCCCTCAAGTTTCTGATAGGGGCTTCGGATGGGGCCTGCTTAATTTGTATTTCTAAGTTCCCAGGTGATGCTGATGTTGTTGGTTGGGAACCACCCCCTGAGAGCCACTGAACTCTATATACTTCTTGAGCCTTTGGATAAATAGTAATTTATTCACAAAGGCTTCTACTTCACACCATTTAGAATTATGACAACAGATAGTGTTGGGAGTAAGGCAACTAAAGGACAAAGATGTTAAATGACTTGCTAGTAGTCACAAAGCTAACACACATTGGGAACCTAGATGTTTTACTCCAAGTTCTTAGTAAATCCTACTTTGTTAAATGTATATCCCCCAGCCCAGTTTAGCTCAACTGAAAGTACTGATTTTTAACACGGGCAATTTCTTTAGGAAATTATTACTCTATTTATATAAATCCCCCAATGGATCAGATCTTGTCATGCTTAACAACCGATACACTAACCAAAGTGATTAAATAATAGAAACACCACTATTTTGTAGAAGCTCTAGTTTTGAATTATTACCGAGTCCTCCTTATTGTATTTATCTTGTAATGTCATGAGCTTTTTCAAGATAGAGTTTCTGACTAGAGTTTGGATTTTAATAAACTCCAAGGAGAGACTTTGAAAGTGTTTCTTATACGTTCATGTACCTTAGTTAGGTTCCTCCGTGTTGTAAAAGCTATTTTTCCTAGAGTAGCCACATGTGATTGTTTAAAATTTTTACTCTTAAAACAGAGGGCCTGTGGGAATTAAACATTCGCAGTGTTCATTGCTGTATCTTGATAAAGACCCAAGGTAATTTCCAGTGATATTACTAGGGGCAGTTGCAAGAAAGAGTCAGCCCATTTACCTTCCAAGTATGATATAAAATTTGGATTTATGCTTAGAATTTTCCCAAACAGCACTCATGATGAAAATAGTTGTTGAGTTAAAGGCTATGGGAAACTGTTGTACCAATATTGTTCACAAAATTCCTGTCTTTATATTACAGATCCGGCCGAGTTCTACAAGGAGCAGTGTATCCCAGTATAACAGGTTGGATCAGTACGAAATCAGAAGCCTCTTGATGTGCTACCTGTATATAGTAAAAATGATTTCCGAAGGTGAGTTTCCAGCATATTAAGCCTAGACTCTACTAGACATCTACCCCACAGGCTCACAGTTTCATGCAACAAATCTTTGACCATCATGTAGAGCACATGCTCATTAGAAACAGATCTTTGAAAACTCTGGCCTTAAAAATGTTCCTGTATTTTATCTTAAAATATATTCATTTCAGTCATATACATTTCATTCTTTGAAATTTTTTAAATTTAATTTAAAATTTTATTTCTAAAATGAGGCAATAGTTTTAGGAGTGCTAAATATTTTTCATGCAGAGCATATAATGTATTAAATGGCCAATATAAACAAACCAAAAAAAATAACCAGAATTCATATTTAACACATTAGCTTTTATTTGAACCAGGATTTGGAAAAACATAAGCAAACAAAAAAACAGGGAGGGTTCTTTGATGGTAAGGAATGCCATTGTTGCTTTCACAGTACCACTGTATGGTTTCGTATGCTTTCAAGTCTTTTTCAGGCACTTTTTTTCCCTTTGGGGTGCAATTATGAGAGGGGAACTCCCCCAAAAAAACCCAGAATTATCTTCTGGAGGACAGGTCATTTGTAGTATAGGTTTCCCCCTATACTATAGATGAGTGTTCTAGGAACCCATCTGTATCAGTGTACCAGCTGGTGTTGGTATGAGAGGCTGCCTTCAGCTTCAGTGAAATTTTTTGAAGATTCTTTCAACGTATTTGCCCATTTCATGATGGGGGATTTATAAGTGCTCCTGCCCACACCGCGCTGGGTGTTCAGCAATTTTTGACCAAAAATGGCTTGACCCCCATGTTCCCCCACCCTCCTTATTCACCAGATCTCACCCCAAGTGACTTTTTTTTTGTTTCCCCTGGATAAAAAAAAGTCCTCAAGGAAAACGTTTTCACAATGTGGAAGAGGTAAAACAAAAAATGGCAGAAGCACTAAAAGGCATCAAAATCAAAGATTTCAAAAACTATTTTGAATAATGGAAAAAACTTCTTGATAGGTGTATTGCATCAAATGGAGAGTACTTTGAGGGTGACGTTAAGTTTAAACATGTAAGACTAAATACACAGTTTTTTGGTAAATAAATTATGGGGTTTTTGGGTCCCCTGTTGTATATTATTTTCTAGTATTATCAGTTCCTCTTTACATTATACAACATGACCAAAAGATTATCATAAATTATGTCTTCTGGATCTGGAAGTAAAATCAGTTTATCTTTTCCCAAACACTACATTTATTCACACATTTCTCTACCTTTCCTGTCCCTTCCTTTTCTGAATATTGTTGCTCAAAAAAATATGTAGGAATGAACATAAAAACACCAAGGTTCTGAACATCATAGTCATTATCTTATTTTCTATTTACTTGGTTTAAATCTTGTTTGTCACACAGAATAAATACTATAATAATAAAAACAAAATAAGATGATAGCAAGAGAGACATTAAAACAAATCAATAACTAGAAATGAACAATGAATTCTAAGGTACATTAATAAAACAGCAGATAAGCCCTGACCAGCACGGTTTAGTTGGTTGGGCGTCATCCTGCAAGGCGAGGGGTCGTTGGTTCAATTCCCTGTCACAGCACGGGCCTGGGTCGCAGGTTCGGGCCTGGGTCAGGGCACATCTGAGGCAACTGATCGATGTTTCTCTCTCATCTCGGTATTTCTCTGCCTCTCATTCTCCTTCCTTCCTCCCCCTCTAAAATAAATAAAATCTTAAACAGTAGATTAAGTAACTAGCATCTTTAAGTTCTAAGAATGTATGACTTAAGGTCAAAGTCAAAGAGTATATTAAGGCTATGTGATGGGACTTTGTATTTTGGGAAAGAAATGAGTAAACAGAGACCATTTTCAATCTGGTAGTATTTTGTTCCTGGAGATGATGGATCAATTAGCAACTACAGCTGTAGCTGACTGTTTATGTCTTACCACAAGGTGAAAAGTGGGAGAAAGTATGCAGTGACTGCTAATGTGTACAGAGTTTCTTCATAGGGTGAAGAAGATACTGTAAAACTGTGGTGATGGTTTTACAACTCTTTGAATATACTATAAACTGTTGTACTGTTTACTGTTTAAATAGATGAGTTTTATGGTCCATGAATTTTTCTCTATAAATTTGTTTAAAACAAAAAAGACCCAAAAAACACATGGAACAAAAAAGCTGATTTCCACTATAGCTCAGGGAAAGTTAAGATTGGGTTGGGGGTGGTTGGACGAAGAAAGGAAGAGGAAGAGATTCATTGCTGGCTAGTTCTCCCCTCTTCCACTCTACTACATGTGCATACACATGTGGCATATGCACACATACACATACACACACACACACCATATACTGTGGCACACGCACATGGCGCGCGCACACACACACACACACATGCATACATACCATATACCAGTGAGAAGCTTCTGGCTGCTTTTTTAATGTCATGGGTAAAACCATAACTGCTTTTCTTGAGAACTTCATAGATCTTCCTTCTTTTGTAAATGTTGACCTTTAGTTGCTAAATATTTTGCCTTTGTTAATTAGGCTTTTCTTCTACTTTTGCTTTTTAAGAGCATAATAAGTAATGTCCAGTCCGTGTCGTATCTTTTTATATCTTTAGTACATGTAGAGTCATGCTGTATAATATCTTTAAAGTCATATTCAGTTTATTCCAAAAAATATTGGCTTCTAGGTCTTCATCAATGGATGTATTCTAGTTACTCTGTCTAGTCAGGTTAATTATTTAGTCACTCTATATACATTTAAATGTTGAAACTCCCTTCAGGTCTTCTCTGGGCTTTTTTCAGTTGGTTCATAATCAGTATCAACTTAGTTTCAACAAAACAGATATCCCTTTAGATCTTTTGGCTTTCTTTTTTAATGGTTCATAAACAGTAGCAACTTAATTTCAACAAGAGAGACACTTTTATATGGAAGTAGAGGGAGCTTGTAGTTTATTAACTGGCAATAATTCACGGTTTAAAGTTAAACATTTTCCAGACTATGTTCTAGTCTTATTGCCTTGTTTACTATGTCCTGAGAAATGGAATTAGAGTCATTGCGAACTGACTGCAAAACTGTCCTTTTGTGAAAGAAAAGCAGTTTCCTTAAGAGAGAAGATAAGGGATAGCTACTTCCTTTTTTCAGACTGCCTCCTGGATTTTCTCCGTATCTTAGACCCCAAAATGGAACTTTGGTTATCATCTGGAGGCTTATCAGCACCATACCCTGATGCACCCGCAGATTCATTAGTATTCTTTCTCAGAGTCCCTTGTTCACTGGAAGGTATCTTGTAACTGCCATCTTTCTCTGACAACCCAATGTTGTAACGAGGAATACCAAGCGATCTTTTCCTCCTTGTATAGTCTAAAGGAAATACCTTTGAAGAGTGTCTTTCCTTTCTCATTGTAAAAAAGACAGGTGAGGATGGATTTTGAGGCATATTTTCCTCTGAAGTTTCAGATACTACTTGAATTTCTGGGTTTTGTTCTTCAGTAGTACCGGAAAAGCTCCAAGGGATGCCCATCTGAGTAAATGTGGAGGTCTTACGTGTAAACGTCTCTTTCTTTTTTGCCTGGCCAAGCTTGTCTTCAGAAAGGTTTGAGACAGTTTTAAATTCACGGCCCCCTTGAGTACTCTCTGTGTATATTGAAGGAAAAATTATAGATGACTTCTGGCTATCACTACCTTCTGTGGTATGCTTACTGGTGGTGTCAGAGGCAGGCTTCCCAAGAGGTGTCTCAGCTATGTCAAAGAGGTCTGGACTATCAAATATAAGAGGAAGCTGTGGACTTTGTTGCTCTTCCCTTTCCCTTCCAGATTTTCTCTCCTCAGTACCTATCAGTTGCTCTAAAAATTTCATAGGTTGATACACATTATTTCCTTCCTTTGGCTCCTTGGCCGTAAAAACGGAGGCAGTCGCTTGAGTACAAGGAACAAAGTCAAAGTCATCATCGCCCTCCGAAGGACTGAACTTTTGCTGACATAATTTAAGTTTTGCAGAAAGCATTTTATTTTCTTCTCTTAATTTATCCCTTTCTGCAGTAAGCTCGGCAATAAGCTTACGGTTTTCGTGTTGGAGAGCATAAAATTCTTGCTGTACTGTACTCTTGTATGTTTCATTTGAGGTACAGCGTTCACACGTTTTTGAGCGTAACTGATCTCGCAAGGCTTGAATGGTGTCATGGAGGACTTTCTGTTGCTCCATCAACTCTTTAATTTTGGCTGCGGAGCCTGTCCTTACGTCTACCAATTGCTCTTTCCTCAAACTGGTTAATTTTGCCTGTAAATGCTGTAGCTCTTTATCATGGAGCTCTTTCAGTGTTAGCCAGGTTTTTTTAAAACTGTCACTCGACATGTCACTTACACTTAACTGCAATTTATCAGTTTCTGGATATATCTTATCACCTTTCTTGTCTTCGCCACCCTCGTTCCCTGCCTGCATCATGTCTCAACAATATGGGATTTGGCAACTGTTGAGACAGGCAAACGGGTTGACAACGCCGCTGACGAGAAGATGGCGTAAGAGTTTCTGACTACAGTTAGGCGGCGGCAGGGATAAACCGGTCGCCCCTTTTACAGACCTTATGCGAAACTTCCTCTGGGCACGGTGTGGGCACAGGGGTGGCTCAGGAACAGCTTAGGTATGGAAAGAAGGTGTCCCGGACTTCTGGTGGAAAGGGAGTCTCCGCCTTTTCGCAAGTAAAGCCAATGCGTGGCGAAGGGAAGATGGCGTCTTCGATCCGCCGTTATGAAGAGGCCGGAAACCCGGTGACTTCTGGGTGCCCAGCTTCCGTGAACCGAGAAGCATCCAAAGGCAGGAGGTTGCGGGGGGACCGGAAGTTGCTGCTAGCTTACTTTTTAAAAAAATAAATCTAGTTTGACTCAATTCTAGCATTTTTATTTTTCGATAAGTATTTTTTAATTATTGGAAAGCGTCAGTACTCATGGTCTTTAAAAAAACTGGAAGTAAAGTCAAAACCCGCACACACTTTCCTCCTTTTCACCCCTCCGTATGGGCAATATTGCCTAGTCCTCCGTCGCTGTCTTCAAGGGGCTTTAGCTGGGCTTGCGATTTGGTCGTATGCCTGCTTCTGCCATGTCTATGTCATGTTTACATCTTTAGAAGAGGATCTGCTGACACTATTAGCTTTATCTGAATAGGATAAAAGAGGATTGGAAAGTTAAGTGGCAGAGATTTCCTTTTTTAAAAAATCTCCGTAAGTAGATGTGTTGGAAGTAAAGAAATAGGTAAAAAGGTATGTACATGTGATAGATTTAAAGGACTTTCATATCCGAAATAGTCGGGGGGGTGTGTGTTGTCAGAGTTTACAGTCCAAAGGCAAAGAGGAGAAAAAAAAATCTCTCTTCTAAAGTTTACAGTTCTCGAGAGTTTTTGGTTTAGAGAGCCCTTTGAGTAGCAGGCAAATGTGCTCGACACCCCCGCCCTTCAGCAAGATGCACATAAGCGCACGATCTTGCACAAATTCCCCTCCTTTGTTTTTAGGGATGATGTGAAGATTGGGATAAGCTCTCCAAAAGGAACACTTACAAAATAAATTAAAATGTTGAATTTAAAATAATTACGGATTAAAGGATATATTTGAAATTAATACAAAAGAATAAAGTGTGTGTATTGAGCAGAACTGGCCGTGAGTTGATGGTTGTCGAAGCTAAGTTATTGGTACTTTGGGGTTCACAATGCTATTTGCTCTAATTATTTCAAGAACTAACACCTTATTTATTCCATTTTTCAGATACTCTCTTAACTTACTGGAATAAAGTATCTCCTCAGGAGCTCATAAACATTCTTATACTTTTAGAGTAAGTTAACTTATTTTCATAAATTTTCCTCTTATTTGGGGGAGTTTAATTTTTGTACATAATAAAATCTTACCTTTTTCGTGGTTTCAACATCTTATTTGCTAATATTGCAGGAAATGTTAAACTATTTTGATAATACAGGTTCCTCACACAAAAAAAATCATGGTGGTGAAATGCTTCTGACATATAGAAAACTCTAGTTAATGTTAGACCGTGTTTATGGCCTACCAGGAGTCTTTCTGTGATCTGGAAAACTAGAAGTGGCATCAGCTATCCTAAATCATTCAGAGCAGATACTGTCTTAATAGAACAGTTTGAATGATTGGAATTTCGAAGATAGAGCTGAGTAATTGCACCCACTTCCGAAATGCATAGATAGAAAGATTGATTGATATAGGTATCTTAATTCCAAGGCAGTTGGAAAAATCTAGTCTTTTTTTTTCCTACGTAGAAGTGGGAAAATGTTCTATATGGGGTGGGGCAAAAGTAGGTTTACTTTTACTTTTTAAAAAGTAGTTTATTCATGTATTATTACTTATTAAACCTACTTTTGCCCCACCCCATATTGTATGCTGAGCTATTATATTATTAATGAAAACTAAAAAAAATAGAATGAAATGTAGGAAAATTTTAAGTAGCACACATATATGATATCGTATGTGTTGTCTACCAAAACGCAAAGAAGATAATCAGTGCATAAATATTTATCAAAATTTTGCAGAAAATGGCAGTAAACGGAACAGCAGGTAAGATTAAAAAGAAAATAAACTACTCTAATTATATATTGAAATGTATATAATTATATTTTATATAATTATAAAATTATATAATTTTATATATTATAAAAATTACAATATATATGAAGGGGGAGCAGAGGACCTGTTCAGGGTAGAGGTTAAACAAAAATGGCTGTCAGTTGATAATTGTTGAGGCTGGTGGGTGCTGGGTATGTGGGAGGTTAATATGCTATCCTTCATAATTTTGTATGTGTTTGAGATTTTCAGTGATAGAAAGTATTTTAATGCCATTATAAAAAAGAATAGCAATTACCCCCATTTTTAGGGCTTAAGAATCTTTTTTAGGTATTAATAACTGTCCTAGAGACCTTTGTTTTGATGTGTTATAGAACATAAAGGGTGATTTATATTGACAGGTTTCTTATGTTAAAATTGTATATGAAGGCGTGGGCCTTTTTGATGCTGATATAATTTTCACAAATGTAGAAAGATATATGGTAGGCTCCCAAGTAATTAATGTTTATATTTATTTCTGTCTACCAAAATGTATATTGTAATATGACTTAATTAGCCATTCTTTGTAACACATGGCTTTTCAAATATTACTTGTTAAATTGCAGAGAATGATAGTACTTTACTAACATAGTGCTGTTTTTCTTTCTAGAGTGTGTTTGTTTCACTTTAGATACATGGGGAAAAGAAACATAGCAAGGTAATTCCCATAGCATGGCAATTTCCACTTGTTTATTTTTCTTCCAACAGAGGGCAATCTTGATCACGCCATGTAAAAACTAGATTATTCATTTTTAATTCATTTGAAACCTAAATGATTTTATTACCCAATGTCACCCCAGTGAATTCAGTAGAATTAAAAAAAAGACAACCCATGATTTATGTAACATATCTCAACTCAAAGGTTAAGTTAAACTAATGCGAGCTGATACATTTAAGTTTTGTAAAGGGTAATGGTTGGCCCTATATGCAGAGTTTCTGCTCTGATCCTGGAATAAATGCCGTCTTTTCTAAAGGATGTGTGGGAAAGGGCTAGATCCGGGAAAAGGCAGGAAACCATAAACTGAGAATAATTGTAAGGTCTGTACTTATGTTTACAAACTATCAGTACTCACCACAGTTGCTAAGATACACAGAAATTTGCAACATTGATTGGGATATACATTATACACTTTCTCTTTCTTGTTTTTGCTGTTTACTTCTTACTGAAATAAATATTTTTAAAATGTTTGAGGGATCCTAAGGAAAATATTACTTATTTCAATGAGATATATTTTAGGGGAAGAGTTAGTCATTAAAGGAATCAGATAATCTGAGTTCATTTTTTTATGTTAAATTCCATTGCACTTTGAAAAACCGAAGAGGCTGTTTAGATGGGGTTTATAGTTGCTGAGTCTCTGGAACATCCTAGTAATAGATAACTCAGGTGACAACTTCTGCTCTCTTTCCCCATGACTTGAAGCTAGCATGGCAGGTGCCACTCTGAACCTTAACCTGTAATATTCTGCTGACTCTCCCATGATGTTTCCTAGAGAATAGACTAACACTTTTTTCTTCTTGTGTTCTTATATGACCCAACTGTAATTTTTTAGTGGACTTATAATATTAAAGGAAAAAAATTGCAAATTATTGCAATAGACATGTTTAAACAGTAAAAGTTTTAGGTCCCGTTTAACTCAAGTTCAGAAACATTTGATTGACATTCATTCTTATACATCCAAGAATCCCCCACCCTGTGTTTCAGCTCATGAGTAGCCCTCTGTTTTCGCTGACTCTTGCCCTTCCTCACTTCCTGAGAAAAGACTGAATCTTACTTGAGTATCATCCACTTTACACTGATGTTTTTGATGAGGAGGAGGGAAGTAAATAACATTCTAAATTCCTTAATTCTTATAGTACCAGCTCTTTTGAATATACATTAAAACTTTACACAATTTTCAGTGATATCGTAATTAAGCCAAGTAATAATTGGAAGAATATTGGTCATACTATAGTGTTTATGTAGAAACCTAATCATTTTTTTAACTTAATAAAAACACCTAACATTGAGACATCGTATTAGAGTTCTCCAGTTCCTAACTAAATTTTATTTTAGGGTGCATGATGCCTGGCTGTCAAAACACTTTGGAGTAGACCGAAAGTCACAAACCATGCCAGCTCTTCGAAACAGATCAGGAGTAATGCAGGCCCGCCTTCAGCATCTCAGTAGCCTGGAAAGTTCATTTACACTGAATCATAGTAAGTGAAAATGTGTGTAGGGTATCCATTTGAAACAGACCTATTAATACTAGGTCTAACCAGTTTAAATAACCAGTGAATAAATACTAGGTCTAACCACTTTAAATAACCAGTGTGATTGAAAATGATTTCCCATACATAGATCTACTTGCATATCTGTATTTATATATCATTTTTTCATCATACATGGCTGTGGTAAAATATACATGGGTTTTTCAGCAATTTTAGGTAACAATATTTTTTTCTTAGTTCAATATTAAAGAAGTTAACTTTTCCCACTGAATTGTTGTTTACATTGGATATCCTTCGTTGCTACTGTTAAACTTTAGTGTAAATATAGCATAATAGTATAATACAATAGTACATATGATATTTATTTAGTTAGTATTGTTCAATGATTTTAAAGGATTACACATACTGAGCTGACTGCAGAAATTAAAGAACTGTAAATACTATATTGACAAAAGTGTATTTCACACAGGTTGAAGTATTGACAAAGCAAGTGGGACAACGGAAGCTTTCCTCTGAAAAGCAAATATTCATTAGAAATCAAAGAGTGGGAAAACTTTCATTTCCATACAGCCCTCTGGAGCTTGCACGGAAGGAAGCCAAAAGAGTGGCCTTGTGATAATATCTTGAGCAGATGGGCCCGGAGCTAGCAGACTCAAGACCTTTAAAAAATGCATCTTATAGCCTGCACGGCCTAAAATGCCTCCCAAATTATTTATTTCCTAGTAACACTGCTATAGTTCATCATGGAAATCTTGTCTCCAAAGAAGTGGGCACCTAATCATGTGTGCAGAGCTGTCGATACAGAGCTGAAGTAAAAACTAGTAGACTTGATTAACCGAGACCATATTTGATTCAGGAATAAATACAGCAAAACTCATTAGATCTGCAGATATCAAAAGCCTCCTCTCTTCTTGGTTGTCTCTGAGTGGTTTGGGGGCAGAAATCATTCAGAACTGTTACGTGAATCTCTGTGTTTGGCGGTTAACAATTTACATTTTTTATCCTAGGTTCTACAACAACCGAAGCAGACATTTTCCATCAGGCCCTTCTTGAAGGCAATACTGCTACTGAAGTTTCCTTAACAGTACTAGATACCATATCGTTTTTCACCCAGTGCTTCAAGGTAAGAATGAAGAGTTAAAATTCAGCAGGCAGCACTGCAAAGAAAACATTTTACAAAAAGTAACCAGTCAGAGGAAGCTTAGTGTAGTGAAAAAGCCCCAGTGAGAAACCAGGAAATTTGTATGACTTGATTGAGTTTGGCTACTTTGTGACCTTGGCAATTCAGTGAGACTTACATCCATGAAGTGAGGGGATTGGACTAATTTACTCTCAAGCTCCCCTGTGCCTCTTAAATTCAGTTGTTTTATTTTTGTGTTTCAAAACAGTTCTCTTTCACACTTTTTATTAAAATAGCCAGTAATGTTTAGTCCAGATTATGATTGAATCAGTTCACTCATATACCTGTTTTGTTGAAGTGTCTTCTTAGGCTAGATGATGTCCAGACAGGCTGGTTAGCTCCCCTAGTCAGGCGCTTAGTGTTTTTTCTCAGACGTCTGCCTCACAGTATGAATCATCATTGCTATGATTAAAAAGAATAAGGTAAAGGCGATGACCTTGCAGAGTTGTTAAAGGAGTAAACTGGGATAATGGATGTGAGAGCACTTTGAGGAGTAAAAACTATATAGCTATAATGTAACATCGTTAGGAGAACTCAAAAGTGAAAAATCTTGCTTGCTTTCACCTGTGTTACATAGGTGATTTTTCTTTTCTTTTCTCCCCCTTCTGTACTTTTCAAAGAGGCTCATAAGGGAAACTGAATTAGATAATATACTAGTAAGAAATAGGCACGGACACAGCCAAGTGGGAACAAGATTGAGGGTGGGAGGTGAGGAGGGGCAGGGCTGGGGGAAGTGGTGACGGGAAAATGTTGACTAAGAAAAAACAGACAGGGGGAGGCCGGGAGTGGTGTGGGAAATTAGGAAGCCAAAGAACTGGTGTGTGCAGCCCGTAAACATGAACTAAGAGGTGTTGGGATGATGGGATGCAGTGCAGGGCAGAGGGGATAAAGAGGGGGAAAATGGGACAACTGTAATAGCATACTCAATAAAATATACCAAAAAAAAAGAAATAGGCATCAGAATCCCTTTATGAAATATTGTTTGTTCTGATTTAAAAAGCAAACCAAATTCATTTGTCATTGTGCCAATAAATAAGGATATTTGGTCTCGAGGCTCGTATTGTATTCCTTCCTCCTATTCAGATGCTTATTTAACAAACATGCCTCTTGGTGGATGTCAGGCACTACCCTAACTGCTTTACAAATATTAATTCGGTTGTTTACTGTGGGGCTCAGGGAGGGAAAGGGGAATCACTGCAAATGGGCACCAGGAATGTTTCTGAGGTGATGGAAATGCTCTAAAATTGGATTGTCATGGTTGCATAACTCTAAATTTACTAAAAATAATTGAACCATATACTTAAAATAGGTCAATCTTTATGGTATGTCAATTGTACCTTAAAAATACAAATATTAACTCACTTTTAATCTTCATTAATAGCTTTCTGATATAGATACTGTTATTACTCCCATTTGAAAAATGAGCAAACTGAAGCTCACAGGGAGGTTAATACCAATAGAGCTGGTATGTGGCAGACTCAGGATTCAGACCTAGGCCCGTTAATCACACCATGCTTGGAAGTAGACTGAGGGAAAGAACCAGAAAAATCTAACACTATTTGTGGATTCTGGCTGTCAGTGTTACCATTAGATTTGTCACAACTTTACGTATTCTTTCGGTTTTTGGCTGTTGTTTTCAGCCAAGATGTAACCTGCTAGTTTTTTGAGGGATAGGAGAATAGGACTGGAGAAGTTAACCAATGCTTTTTTTCTTTTTTAAATGTTCACGGTCCGGTAGATATTTCCCTACAATTTGTTATTTCTTTTCTGTCTCTCTTTACAAGGAATATGTAAACAATTTACATAGTCTGTTCAATTGTGATACCTGTTATTTTTCTCCACTCATAGAGGAGTTAGTTTTTCACCAGTGACTAAGCATGTCTTACACTAAACATATTTTGAAAAGTAAATTAGATAATAGACTTTTAAAAATAGGACTGATATTTCCCTTGATTCTAACATTATTTGGTTTCCCTCAGAGAAATACAAAGGCAAGTTGCATTGTATCCATTTTCAATTTACTGTTTTCTTCATTGAGAAGTAATATGTTTAGTTAATAGAAATTACTCTTCCGGTACTAGTTTGTATTTGGTGTGTTACATTGGAAAAGTAATTTTTTCATCTATGCTTAAAATGATAGAATCAAGCATAGAGGTAGTTTATGTAGTATTTTGAGATTTCCACTTTAAAAGATGACACAGATTTTTTAAAATTAAACCTTTTGTTTTTCTGAAACTTTCAGTGGATTGATAAACAGGTATTCTCAGGTCCTCTCAGTCTGGGGAGTGGGTGGTATAAACTGTTTCTACAGAATGTATTTTTTTCATGTTTTGTAGAGTCAGCTTTTAAATAATGATGGCCACAACCCATTAATGAAAAAAGTATTTGATATTCATCTTGCTTTTCTTAAAAATGGACAATCTGAAGTGTCACTGAAGCATGTATTCGCCTCATTGCGAGCTTTCATTAGTAAGGTAAGAAAAAAACTTTATAGCTGCTAGTGGGTTTGCTTCATGGCAGGAAGAAAAGAGGATCATTGAGATGACATCAAGAGACCTCAGATACTGGACTCATTAAGTCAGTACTGCCTTTGTAAATATATGTACAGAACAGCCAAATACACAGGGTCTGACCAAAGAATCTCCTAAAACCAAAACATGCTTTTTATTTCACCTTGTCATTGCTGGACCTTTTTCAGTAAGCTCCTTGCTTTTGCTAGTTTTTCTTTTGCCATGTTTTTCTTTCATTTTGCTTCTTGCCACTTTTTTTGTTTGTTTTGCTTCTTTTTAAAGCATTATGCTGAAGCCCTGACTGGAAGCCCTCAGTGGGTTGGGCGCATATGGGAGACAACCAATCCATGTTGATGTTTCTCTCTCACATCGATGTTTCTCTCCCTCTTTTTCTCCCTCCCTTCCCCACTTTCTAAAACTAAATAAAATCTTTTAAAAATTAAAGTATTATGCTGAAGATATGTAAGCTATTAGTGCATTCATGTATAATAAGTACTTTGAATGCAGCCACTGAGTTTTATAACCCCAGAGCTCTCATGTAATATCTTACAAATGATAGGCACTCAATATATAGTCAAATGAATGAGCCCTTCTATTCAATGCTGATTGTATCTGTGGACTGTAAACTTTCAGACAGCTTACCTCATTTAAAAAAAAATTACCACAGACTAGACTTTTAGGAATAACATGACTGAAACAGATAGCAAAGATTCATTTCTGGTGTGCTTTTGATAACTTTTGAATGTAGTAGGAAGCATAATAAACCAAGAAGGAGTTAAAATTATACAAAGGCACAGTTTAGGCCTTCCTCTTAGGTATGTGTAACTCCAACAAGATAAAAAAAAAGATTAATTGATGTATATAATTGGATAACTAAGACATCATTACATGTTGCGTTTAATATAGAATTCAGGTGGATTTGAAGGTTTTTAAATTGCTATTATTTAATATAATTTGTGAATTAAGAAATAAATGGAAAACTGAGTTCAATACCAGAATCTTACGAGAAACTAAGGGAAAAAGATTCAAAAACAATTTAACAGTTACTGGGTAGACTCTTACTGCTGTTAGATACTGTGTCAGGGATATAGCCTGAGGGTTTATTTTCCAGTTGAAAGAAGTATGCTCGCATACATACATCCACATCTACACATACACACACACACACACACACACACACACACACACACACACATCCACATCCACAGTTACCATTAGGATAAAAGAATTCTACACAGGGAACTGCGGGTGGGCAGAGAAGGAGAGGAAATACTCTAATTTAACAAGTGTCTCTGCAGCTGTGGAGCTAGGCGTTAGCTGAAAAGATGTAAATGGGGACCAGATGAAATGTGTACCAATTTTAGGAATTAGACTTCATCTGTCAGGCATCAGGGAGTATTGAAAGAACACAATTAGATTTGTGTTAACAGAATTGTTGTATACAGGGGAATATTATCTTTAAAAAGTAGTGTGGAACATGGATGGGTGATAATACTACAGGCAGCAGTAAGACTTGTTGCAGCAGGCTGGATAAAAGATGAGGGCCTACAGTAAGACAGTGGAAATGGAGAGTCCAAGGCAGAGGTAAGACATGGCAAGGATATAGAATTTGGTCATCAATTTAGTTATTGTTTAGTGGGTCATGGTGGCTGATATAAAATATAGAGAAAAGAATACATTGAGGGGGAGGTAAAAAAGCAATGAGTTCTGTTTTGTGGACCTCTTGAATTCAGGGTGCCTAAAAGATACTCAGTTACACCTGCAAGTATTACAACAGCTCTGCTCTGGAGAGAGGCCTGGGTTAGCTAAATGTGGAGTCATCGTCCACGTATTCATCCATGCTATATTTATTGAATGCCTTCTGTCTGCCCAGCACTGTAGTAGGTACTGGAGATACAGTGGTAAAAGCTCTCTGTGCAGTGGGAGTGGGGAGAGAGACAGAAAATAAACAGCTAAAGAAAATAGTAATTATGATAAGTTCAAGAAGGAACCAAGGTGCCATGATAGAGTATAACAATTTGTGAGAGATTTTTTTTTTACTTTAGTTTTGTCACTTTTAAAACGAGACTCAAAATGTGAAAAGAGGCCAGCCATTTGAAAAGCTCAAGGAAGGACTGTCTAGGGAGTAGGACATGCATATGCAAAGGCCCAGTGTTGGGCAAGGGGTTGAAATTCTGGGGACTGAAAGCCCAGTTTAGCTGGAGCATAGTGAACTAGGGAGATCATCAGCGTGTGAGTGATAGTTAAAGCCATGGGAGTGATTTATTTCTCCTGGAGTGTATATAGAGGAAGAGCCAAAAAACAGGTCAAGAGTAGTACATTGGAGAAAAATAACATGGAAAGGGTTAGAAGAGAAATTTGTAGAGGAGATGAAGAGGAGCAGTCACAGAAGTAAGAAGAAAGGTAAGAACGAAGGATATCATGGAAGCCAAAAGGGAAAAGAGCGTCAACATTATTATGAGATACGAAGTGGTCTAACGATATAGGGGAAGGGAGTCCATCAGAATTGACAGTTTTAGGATGTCACAGATGATTTTGGCTATGGCCCACTCAGAGAAATGATGTGGGCAGAAGACTTAATATAGTGAATTAACAATATTACAGCTATGCCCTCCCATACACCTTTATTTCCATTTTAGAATATCTTGTCCAACAAGATTTGTTTTAATCTAGTGAAACTGTTGATGAGATTTCCTGGTTGCCAATAAGAAAACATTTATTAAACAATCATTATCTGCATAGTATTACACTTTGGTGTTAAAATGATAAAAAGAAGATAGATTCCTACAAATGGGTTTAACTACAAGATTCCCAAGAAGTGGTTTTAAAAACGTTGGTCCTCTTGCCCTGGCCAGCGTGGCTCAGTTGGAGCATCATGATGTGACTGAAAGGTTGTGGGTTTGATTCCTGGTCAGGGCACACACCTAGGTCATGAGTCCCATCCTCAATCCCTGATCCCTAGTCCAGGCGCATACAGGAGGCAGCCGATCAATGCTTTCTCTCTCTCTCCCCCCCGCCCCCCCTCTCCCTCTCCACCCCCCAACCCCCTTGCATTGATGTTCTTTTCTCCTTCCCCCTCTCTCTAAAAGCAATTTAGAAAACTGTCCTTGGGTGAGGATAAAAATAAGGGGCAGTTGATCTGCCTAGCTTCACACTCCCTGAAAAACAGCCATTATGTACCCTGAAGGAACCTCCTTGCTTGCCTAGACATGTAAGCACGGCAGATTTGTAACAAGCCTATGTTATATGTGTGGTTTATCTTCCACAAAGCAGAGTGAATATATTCTCAGAGTAACAGCCACCTGGTTGTTCTGAGTATTAGTCACCTTTGTACTTACCTTCTATGCCAAAATATGTCTTTTAAAGTATATCTGACATACATTATTATATTGCTTTCAGGTGTGCAGCACAATGATTTGACACATCACTCAGATGTGATCACCACAATGAGCCTTGTAACCATCTGTCACCAAAGTTGCTATGTTAATATTGACTACTTTCTCCATGAAAACTATATCTTAATTAACACTGTTTATGGGTAGAGGATGCATGTATCTGTTTGTGTGCATACACTTCATCTATACCTCATTTTGTTAAAACATCAACTTCCCTTGCTGAATAGATCCCCACTATAATTTGCTCAGCATTTGGAAGTCCATAATATAAGGAATTGTTTAAATATAAAGCAGAGGGGTAAGTAATGCAGATTGTCCTTCCCATTTTTAAGTGCCAAATTGAGACCCATCAATCATTCATCATTGCAGTCGTTCTTTAATTTAACTGATATTATAAAGAACCTACGTATCTTTTCCTCCAGACAGTGCTGAGCTCTTCTCAATCTGTAGCATTGAGTCAGTACCTCACATTTTTGTAATGATTTATACAGACTCGAATTGTTTTGTCACTGATATATACTGGCCTTTATGTTTTTAATTAGTTCGGGTTCTCAACTTCAGAGCCCAGGTCTTATGTTCATTTTGTATCCTCGAAGCACCTAGCATAGTTTTAGGTGGGAATATAGTAGGCATTCGATAGTTGATTGATTGTCATGATTGGGTTTTCAGATACTTACTTATATTTTTCCTGATCTTCAGTTTCCCTCAGCCTTTTTCAAAGGAAGGGTAAACATGTGTGCTGCATTTTGCTATGAGGTTTTAAAGTGCTGCACCTCGAAGATCAGCTCAACCAGGAATGAAGCATCTGCACTTTTGTACCTGCTGATGAGAAACAACTTTGAATATACCAAAAGGAAAACCTTTTTGAGGACACATCTGCAGGTCAGTGAAAATCAAAGCTCCTCTTTTTCTATTGCGTCTTTAGCCTCTAGATCAAAATCTAGAGCTACCCTGTCCAATACAATATATTAAATTCACCTGTATCTTTTTACTTTTTAATGAAGTTACTGGGCAATTTAAAATTACATACATGAGTCATACCATATTTTCACTGGGCAGTGCTACCCTAGAGCACAGGTGTTAAGAGTGCGGACCCTCGTTCAGGCTCCAGGACTAACATATACTGTGTGACCTTGAGCAAGTTACTTCCTTTATCTGCACCCCAGTTCTTTCATCTGTAAAATAGTGGTAAATATTTGTATCTACCTCATAGGATTGTTGTGAGGATTAAATGAGATGATTAAATAACAAACCAAATACTTATTAAATATTCCATAACAGGTAATACAGTTTGTGTTTTTCACATTCCAGCATGCACAGTAAGTAAAAAAAAAAAAAAAAAAAGAAGTTTCAAGGTGTAGTGAAGAAAAAAAAAGGACTTTGAAATCACATCTACTGGGCTTAATTGTAGCTCAGCTACTTATTCAATGCTGTGTAACCCAGGCAAGTTCCTCATTCTGTCTTAACTATTTGCCTCATCCCGAAAATGAGGCCAAATATATTTCACCTCGCAGGGCTATCATGAGGGATAAAAATAAAGTGTGCATAGTGCCAGGCAAGAGGGCTCGCCCATTATAGATGCTTAGTTACATGGTAGTTGTTACTCAACATCTCCATATTTTTCTGCTTATTTAATGAAACAGCTCTGAACTAAAACACAACTGGGACTTCTTAACTTAGCAGGCCTCTTTGTAAAATGGGAATTCCTCGGTCATATTTGTATCTTCACTGCCATAGTCAGTTCCATCGGAGTTGTTTATTGGAGATGGGTTGTAAATGGGGGAAAAGCTATTAGCAGGTTTTTAGAAATATCATCAGTAATGTGGAAATCCGATGGACGTATATTCTTTCTTTAAAATCTACTATACAAGGGATGTAAGTGTGTGGAGATATTGAGAAAAAAAGGAAGAGAAAAAAGTCATGGGCACAAACCATAGTGTGGGGATTGCTGGGGGGGTGGAAGAGGGCCTGGGGGCATAAACAGTGATGGAAGGAGACTTGACTTGGGGTGGTGACCACACAATACAGTGTACAGATGATGTGTTAAAGACTTGTACTCTTGAAACCTGTATAATTTTGTTAGCGGGTGTCACCCCAGCAAATTTTTCAAAATCTCCTATGTAGTTACATTTGGGTACTAGGGCTAGCATTACATTTTAGGACCTTTATAGTTCACCTTTATATGAGGTATCACTTGAATACCATCTCCCCCCAAAACATTTCTGCAATTAGTGTGCCAGTATGCCTGAAATTCCCCATTATGGTCTGTTCTTCTGGATCAGAGCACCAGTTCTCTCAAGTCCATTATTCAAATATAAATGAATTAATAAATGTAAACACTTAGAAACCTGTTTAGCACATAGTAAGCACTCAAAAAGGGTTAACTAGTATTACTATGTCTATGATCTCTTTAATCCCCAGAGCAGTTCTATAAAGCAGGTATTATCTTTCCCATATTGCAAATGAGAAAAGTAAGGCACAGGAGGGTTAAATAACTTTTCCAAAGCCCCACAGTGAATAATTGATAAAGACAAGATTTGCATCTGAAGCAGTTTGATTCTAGAGCCTGCTTTCAGAGCTCCTAAAGTATCCGGCTTCCCAGGACCAGAGGTAAAGCATCCAGCCATTAACATTTTACCATGAATCATTTAGGCATTCCTCAGAGGTATCCTGAGAGATTAAAAAGCACCATCAAAGACCATTACATATATTGCAGTCTGAACTAGGTAGGTACTAGTCAGAATTAAAGAAGGGAGCTGAGGTGCTGGAGTTGGGATTTTGAGACAGTGAAATAGTCTACTGAAAAGGAATGAGAATCCGTCAAAGAACATGTGATTTGTTCCCAACTTTGCCATAGCTGCTACCTAGCAAACATATTCAAAATGCAGACCTGACCACCGTTGTTTCAATTCATTATTATGAAACAGTTCTGGATCTAGCCGTATTATGAGTTTGGGAAAAAAATTCACATCTAATCTAGAAAAGTCCCAGTAGCCCTGGCTGGTATAGCTCAGTAGATTGAGTGTTGGCCTGCGAACCAAAGGGTTGCTGGTTCGATTCCCCAGACAGGGCACATGCCTGGGGTGCGGGCCAGGGTCCCCTGTGGGGGATGCACGAGAGGCATTGATGTTCCTCTCCCTCTCTTCCTCCCTCCCTTCCCCTCTGTTTAAAAATAAAATAAATAAAATCTTTTGAAAAACGTTCATTTTTTTAAAAAGTCCCAATAAAATTTAAAGTTGGGACCTTTGGCATTGCTATTTTAGTAGAAGAATTTAAACCTCCTCATGTCTTAAGAAAGTAGAGTATGGTGTAACTGTGTAGAATCTTTAAAAAGAAACACTTTATGTGAGTGTTTATGGACTTATATGATGATGAAAAAACAGCATTTGTTCAAAAGATAATTGAAAAACAATGTTTGCTTCTTCCCACAGATAATAATTGCTGTAAGCCAGCTGATAGCTGATGTAGCACTGAGTGGAGGATCAAGATTTCAGGAGTCTTTATTCATCATCAATAATTTTGCTAATAGTGACAGACCTATGAAGGTATGTTCTCAATTCAAGTAATAAATTAGAAGCACCTTCACTGTCAGGGAAATTTATACTGCCAGAGCGAAACTGTTACTGGATTCACGACTTTTAGTAGACTAGCGTGTATAGAAGGTAAGCTTTACGAGTCAGGGCTTTGTCTTGTACACACTGTGTATCTAGCGCCTAGAACACTGCCTGGCACATAGCAGATAGTCCATATTAGTTGAGTGGATGGACGATTGACTGTCCATCCATTCACAGTTGGTATAGCTAGTAGGATTTGAATTTTCTGTGGGCTTGATTTCTAAACTTGCTCAGAAAATCAGTGGATCTTTTCTAAACAGTTACCTATTTATAATATTGGTTAATTAAGCACTGAGTTTGAAATTTCACAAAATCTCACTTCTTAGAGCAGTTAATAGGTGTCTGATCTATTGCCAACAGATGAGGAAGACACAGAAGGGATTTCTTATTTGATGAGTTTTAAGAATCATCTGCTAACTAATTGTGGCTTGCCCCAGATACTTATTGGCATACCCAAAGACCCTGAACTCCATTCTTCTTTCTTACCTCTATGCTTAAAACCTATTCATCTGTTGTTCTCTTGCACAGCAAGCATGTTCTGATATTCAGTGATCCATGTGTATAAGGGAAGAGTAGTCCTTTGCCAATAAAGGGTTTTTCCTCCCAGAGGAATTCTCTGCATTCTTGGGAAAGGTCATCTTACAGCATAATTTGACAACATTGTTTAAAATCTGAAAAAATAAAGCTCGCAGTCATCGTATCCTTGATGTTTGGGACGTGTAGAATCTGTGTAGGAAAAAAATATTCTCACAGGAACATTGCTTAGACTGTAAAAAAAACAACAAACAAAACACTGAGTAGTGCCAGCCATCCTCAGGCTGGGAAAGTTTCCTTTCCAGCCAGTTCTACTGGTTTCCCCAGGAGATAAATATTGAGTATATTCCCCAACTACTCCCATGAGCACAGAAACAACTTCTGTCATTTAGGATCTTTTATTCATACCCTATGAGTTCGTTTTACCAGTTGTTACCATCCTTAATTTCATGTTATATAAAAGGTGGATTAGCAACTTTTTTAAGGTAGATGACATCTCTTGGCTCTCCTCGATAGGAAATATTTTGCGTGACTCATTTCTGAACTGACTTAATTTTTTTCTGGTAGGTCAGTCACTACCAATAAACCCCATTATAGCAAGGTATGCCTTTCTCCCAATAAATGGAATCTCTCTCCTAATGTATAAGAAAGGACTTTATGTATATAAGTATTACTTTAAAGGGACAAAGAAGGTACTTTTTTCCGTTTTAAACCAAGCTCTTGCCAGTTTTATTGAAGAAAAATTGTGCCTGATTTACTTCTCACCAGTCTGTTCTGGCATGCTTCTAATGATATCAGAATCACCTGGATCAAAGACAGCCCGTGTGCACGCTCTGCAGTATTTTCCACGCGCCGTGCCCAATTCAATATCATTGCTACCGTAGTGATGGACACCAGGCTTGGCCAACATGGCACAGTGCTCTAGTTCCGATTTCCTCAAGGCTGGTCAGTTGTTGGCGAGGATGAGCAGTTTCGCTTTGCCCTGTCTGATCATCTTCAGAGCCTGCTTGTACCCCGGCATGTACTTTCCATTTTTCATAACAAGCTGGAACCTAGAGTTGATCGGCTCCAGTGACATTTTATCTTCCTTGTGCAAACACCTCCTTGCCTTAGGGACAGGATGGCCCCCAACCAAGAGAAGTCTCCGAGATGACCGGGGGGCAGTAAAGGAAGGAGAAGAAAATACCTTTAAAAAACGATTTCCTTCACATTGGAAAGCTCCCTAACTCCTATATTTGTTCCTTATTCATCTTCTTTAATCATACAGATAATTGTGATTATTCCAGTGGAGTTAAGAGAAAAAATGATAAGACTATCTTAATGGCCATAATAAAGAGCAAACTCTAACTTACTAGTTTTAGGGGACAAAAACAGCACTTTGACAGAGGTTTAATAATCTCTTTAAACCCTTTAGAGGGTTCTGATTTCATAACCTCCAATTTGTGTAAGTGGACACGTTTGTGCTATGGTTTTCACCTTAGTGTATGTGGTAGCTGCTGGATGGGATAGAAATGCTTGTCAGTGTGGAACAGTGGCTGAGATCACCAGCCCTGGAGCCAGCCTACCTGGATGTAAATCCTGTCTCTACCACTTACCAACTGTGAGACTTAACTGCAGTGCCCTCCCCCCCAGTTTTCCATTGGTAAAATGAATTATAGTACTTAACTCACAGGGTTGTTGTAAAAATTTTACATGTTGTAAAAACATGTGAAGCCGCCTATACCACTGCCTGATACAAAGTATACTGTCAATTTTTAGTTACTGTTGTAAGTAAAATTGCACAGTAAGGTGAATATAGATTGTGCTCATGGCTGTAGAATTCAGTGGAGGGGCTTGGGTTTAAAGCCAGGTAGTATGGCTCCAGTGTCTATGCTTTTAGGTATTGTGAATATACTGCCGTCAAGTTTAGTGCCTCTGAAGCCTGAGCTAGTTGGATATTTTAATAAGAATTACTTTAAAGTTCTTTAGACATATCTCATGCCAAGAACCAAGAGCTAAATACCAAGAAACTGTAACAAGGATTTAAAAATTGGAAGTTATTCCTAGAATTCAGTGCCGAGGCTTTAGAGCACATCGATGATATTGATAAACATATGTTTTTTTTTGTTTGTTTGTTTTGAAATCAGGCAACTGCTTTTCCTACAGAAGTCAAAGATTTGACCAAGAGAATTCGTACCGTTCTTATGGCCACTGCTCAAATGAAGGAGCATGAGAAAGACCCTGAAATGCTAATCGATCTCCAGTATAGCTTAGCCAAGTCGTACGCAAGCACCCCAGAGCTCAGGAAAACCTGGCTTGATAGTATGGCCAAGATTCATGTGAAAAATGGAGATTTTTCAGAGGTAACTACCGAAGGCTTTCTTCTAAACATAACCCTGCCAAACCCCTGGAGCACATTCTAACTGTTTTTTCTTTGACCTCCTCTTTTCAGGCAGCAATGTGTTATGTCCATGTGGCAGCTTTGGTCGCAGAGTTCCTTCATCGAAAAAGTAAGACATTTCTGTTATTGGAGATGGGGAGACTTTCGGTTAGCCCAGTAGTTTTTATCTTTGTGGCTAGCAACTACTAATGTGATATAACTGAGCTCTGAAAACATATGTACGCCTTTAGCCTCATTCAGTGTTTAACAGAAGTTGTTACTTTAAAAAAACTAGACTGTTCATTTTGCCTTCTGCTTTAAGAGTTAAATAGCACAGGGCCAGGCCTGATATCCAATGTTTATTTTCCAACACTGTCTCCCTGGAAGTCTGCCACAAATGAAATTCTTCTCAGGGCTGATGAGAAGCTCTGGGTAATACCAGTCACTTTCCCTTCATCTTCCTCAAGTTCACCAACAACTGCCCACAGATTTTATCTCCACAGCCACTTTAGTGCAACAATGCCTTGGTATTAAAGGGGGTCAGCACGTTAGCAAGATGGCCAAATAAGACATCCCTTGTTTACATCCACCCCCAACAACAATTTGACATCCATTCGTGGGCAGAATTGCCTTTGTTGGAGCTGTGGATCCAGCACCACATGTCAAGGGACTTGGGGGGAATGTTACCCATCTCTGCATCAGGTAACGAGCAGGCGGACCTTGGTCCTGGCTGTGGGTCCTGCCCCTCTCAGTTGCAGTCCAGGAGCCCCTGGGAAATACTATCTTAGGTAATCACCCGTGGACAAGGCAGCCTTGGTAGAAGTCAAGGAGTCCAGTGGAGGAGTTCCAGCGTGCCATTGGAGAAAATATGTATATATACAAGTTTAGATGCATTGGAAAGGGCAAGAGGAATAGTTTGACTTTATTCATGCCACCCCTTCTCCAAGGTGGCATAGCTCAGTGCCAAGAGAGACCTCTTTCCTGTGATTTCTTCAGCCGGGAAAAGAGAGAGCATGTGAACGGGTACCTTGCTTCCCCAGCTGTACAGGATGCTGCCAGAGAGGCCCAGTGCCCTCTCGCCCCATCCAGAGTGCTGAGTTGTGAGCATCATGACTGGCAGTTGGGGCAGGAAGAAGCTGGGAGAGTGGCAGATAGGATTCTCGGAGGACATTAAAGGGACACAGATCGTGGACTCTTATCAAGAAACACACCAACAAGCTGCTAGGGACATTTAGGCCATGGATCCCTCCAACTGGCCCGTAAGGACTCTCAGTGCTCCAGGTGCCTCAACCATACATCTCCCATACTGTAACCAGCCCCCTGTGCATGCCACTAATGGCAGCAGGAGCAAGCTTTAGCAGACAGCTAGTGAGCATGTGCAGAAAGTCAGCCAGGATCTGTGGGCCAGGGAGAGACCACAAACTTGAACTTTAGCATAACTCTTTCGGGAAAGCAAAAGGGGAGGCTGTTCATGCCTGGCCTGGTGTGTAGCATGATAGAGAGATGACATACAAGCTTAAGAATTCTGCTACAAGAAGGAACGAGTGTGGAGCATATGAATCCATAGAGGTCTGTGAAAGCCTCAGAATCCCTAGCAGGGCAGATGGAAGGTATTTCTCTCTCTAAGTCAGTCAGTAAAGAAGGTTGGAAGTGACTGCCAATTCATATGTGAAGATAGCAATGCAAGAATTCAAGGAACATGGAACAATGAAGGAAACATGACATCACTGAAGGATCACAATAACCTTCCCCTAACCAAACTCAAAGACATGGAGATCTGTAATTTACCTAATAAATAATTCAAAATAGCTGATTTCAGGAAGCTCATTGAGTTACAATAAAATAGGAAGAAAATTCAATGAAATCAGGAAACCAATACATGAACATAATGAGGTTAAACAAAGAGATAGAGATCATTTAAAAAGAACCAAACAGAAACTCCTGAGCTGAAGAATACATTGAAGTGAAAAATGAGAGAGCATTACCAGCAGGATCAAGCAGAAGAAATAATCTGTGAATTAGAAGTGAAGACCCTTAAAATTGCCCTGCCTGGTGTGTCTCAGTGGACTGGGCACCAACCTGCAAACCAGGGGGTCACCAGTTCAATTCCTGGTCGGGGCACATGCCTAGCTTGCAGGCCAGGTCCCCGGCTGGGAGCACACGGGAGGCAGCGACACATTGATGTTTCCCTCCCTCTCTCCTTCACTTCCCCTCTGTCTAAAAATAAATAAATAAAATCTTAGAACAAAGAGGTGAAGACCTTTAAAATTATCCAGTCAGAGGAAAACAAATAGAAAAGAATGGAAAAGAGTGAAGAAAGCCTATGTGATCTGTGGGGTACCATCAAAAGAAAGAATGTGAATCATTGGAGTCCTGTAAGAAGAGAGGGAGACAAAAAGCTTATTGAAAGAAATAATCGCTGAGAACCTCCCAAATCTGGGAGTGACTTGGGCATCCAAATTCATGAAGCGCATATATCCCCAAACAAATGCAGCATAAAGAGATCATCTCTAAGACACATTATAATAAAACTGTCAAAAGACCAAAGACAGAGAATCCTAAAGGCAGCAAGGGAAAACAAAGGCTGTAACATATAAGGGAACCCCATAAGACTTATTAGTAGATTTCTCAGCAGAAACCTTAACCTGGAGAGAGCGGGATGATATAGTCAAAGTGCTAAAGAAGAAAATCCGCCAACCAGGAATATTCTATTAAGCAAAGCTGTCCAGCAATGATGAAGACTTTCCGAGGCAAACGAAAGCTGAAGGAATTCATCACCACTGGACCTGCCTTACAGGAAATTCTGAAAGACATTTTTCCAACTGAAATTAAGGGATGCTAATTAGTAACATGGAAACACGTGAAAGGGGCCTGTGTGAATGGATAAAGATGTGGTGCCTGCATGCAAGCACACGTAACATACACACCAACGATATTATTCAGCCATGGAAGAGAAGACAACCCTGCCATTTGTGACAGCATGGATGGATCTTGAGGGCAGTATGCTAATTAAGTTAGCAAAAAACAAAAACTCTGTGATCTCACCTACATGTAGAATCTAAAAAAGCCAAACTTGTAATTACAGAGTAGAATGGTGGTTACCAGAGGCTGGAGGAAATGAGATGTTGTTCAAAGGGTATAGACTTCCACTTACAAGATGAACAAGTTCCGAAGACCCTAAAGTACAGCATATGATTATAGTTAACAGTAGTATTATATACTTGCAAGTTGCTAAGAGAGTGGATCTTAAATGTTCTACCCCCCAATGGTAATTATGTGTGGTGATTAACACACTGTGTTAATTTTGCAATATATGTGTGTACCAAATCAATACGTACACTTTAAATTTATGTAGTGGTATATATCAAAAAATGATTGGCAATGGACATTGCAAAGAAATCTCCCACTATCTGTTATAATGGCCAAACTGCTTCCTTTAACGCAGTTAAATGAGTAACCTTAGGTCAAAACGAAACCATTTCATGGGAGTCATATCACTCTGGTTTTGGCTATGAGACTTACAATCATGTTTGGTGTTTTTTTAATTACAGAATTCCTACCTGTAACTATATATTTTTCATTTCACATCTAAGCTCAGTATCTGATTGCCTCACTTCAGATCACTCACATGGACAATCTTTTTCGAAAGCGAGTCTTTCCAAATGTGTGGGTAGTATGATGATTAAAATGTAGGTTCATTTTACTTATATTTTAAACGAACACTTTCTGTTTGATGCTGAATTTTTTTGAACAGTGCATTTGTTTGAAGTCAGTGTACTCTATAGTTTTCTCCTTTTGGTACACATAGGGTTTTCACACAGAAAAAGAATATTAAAAGAAGGCCCTACATTAATGCTCTGCCTGTGATATTACCTTAAAAATAAATACTGAAATTGAACACCTGCAGTTTGAAATAAACTAACAGATATGAGAACCCTAAAGACAGTACTAAATAAATTTTAGGTGTATCTTTCAGAGAAATTAGGTCAATATTTCATCTTTTTAATTAGTAGACATTTGAAATAAGAGTTTTATGTCCAGTAATTATAAAACTATATCCTTTAGATATGGAAATAGTTAAATATATTAAAATATTTTCCTAGAATTATTTTTCACAAATGCACAGACCTTAAAACCAAGCAAAAATAAAAAATTATTTATCTCCATTATCCTTAAGCTTTAGAAATATAACTAGGATTAGGCAAAATAGCAACTAATATAGAATATACATATTGCTGTGGTTTTGTAATTCATCATTTTAATTTTTATTTCATAATACCTTCAAGTTTTTTAGAACTTATAACTCATAGAAATCAAAGGGCCCTTGTCTGAATAGGAAAAAGTTAAGTTTTGCATTTTAAACAAAAATAATGTTAAATTTAAGGGAAGTTTACATATTTATTTATAGGTGCCATCTATTTTTAAAGCTTGAAAATTCTACTTGCTTAAAATAGAAAACCTTATTCTAAAACGGTGGCAGTAGGAAAATCCTGAGGCTTTTTCTCCCTCCTATTCAATCATGCAAATTATCCAAAACACCTTTTGTTAGTTATCTAATTAAACTATAATAGTTACGCTAAAGTAGGCTACTTTAAATAAATAAAGTAGGCTATTTTAATTTAAAACAAGTTAACAACTTAATCTGTTCACCTCTCATCCAGGCTGATAACTCCTTGATCTAGATAAGACCTGGGTATTTGCAGAGTAAATAAAAGTACATTGAATGCAGATCTGGAAAAAAAAACTTTTATTTACACTTTTAAGACAAATTTATTATCAAAAATAATTGAGCAATTCTGGAATCCTTTCTTTTCTATCATTAATGTCCTTCGATAATGAATGCAAAAAGGAAGGAATTTTGTGTTTTCTTAAAGTTGTATGCCATTTCTCTTGAAGTCATTCATCATAAAGCATTGTTCAAATCAAGATGGAATGAAGTGCTGACGAGCTGACACATTGGTGACATGTTTTCCTTTGTAGAGTTTATAAGAAAAAAAAATAGTTTGTCTTATTGGGTGGTTGCCTAAACAAGCAAGACCTTGGGCCCTTGGTCCCAGGGGTGACTACAGATCCTTTTTCTCATGTTTCAGACATTGAACTGAAAGGGAAAGGAGAAGGAAGTGTGCAGCTCTCCCTACCCTCTCCCCAGCCTCAAACTTCCTTCAGACAGAGCTCTTGTTCTTTCTACCAGAGACCCCTTAGGCTGATCATTCTCTTTCTTTTACCAAAGTTACCTTCAAGTGGTGATACAGGGTGTTAGTTATTCACACTCCCAAAAAATACAAAATAAAAAAAAATCCATTGATATGATCATATGATTTTTGTCCTTCATTTTGTTTATGTGGTATATTACATTTACTGATTTGCGAATATTGTGCCACCCTTGCAACCCTGGGATGAATCCCACTTGATCATGGTGGATGATCTTTTTAATGTATTTCTGAATCTGGATTGCCAGTATTTTATTGAGGGCAAAGGGCAGAAAAGTTGGACAACTGTAATAGAATAACAATTAAAAAATGATTGAAAATTTTTTAAAAACCTAAATTTTAAAAAAATTTTATTTTTTAATTTATTTTAGAGAAGAGGCGGAGGGGGAGAGAGAATGTATGAGTTAGAGTTGTTCCACTTTTTATAAATACATTGGTTGGTTCTTATATGTGCCCTGACCGAGGATTAAACCCACAGCTTTGGCGTATCGGGACAACACTCTAACCAGCTGAGCTACCCGACCAGGGCCAGACTAAATTTTTTAATTTCTCTTTTGTCGGAGAACCTCAGAATGTTCCCAGATCTCATTCTCTGGAGGCTAGACTTTGATGTACCTTTTCTTGAGAGAGGGCAAAACTGTTTTTTCCCCAGGGAAGGCAAGACAAGAATCAAGTTTCTGCACTCTTCCACCACCACATAGCACCCAAGGTTCAGCAAAGCTTCAGGCCTGTAGGGCTCCCCCATAAATCCTGAAAAAGAAAATTTCTTTCCCAGAGAGTCCAGTATTTTCATTCCTTATAGGGTAATGTTGATCCCTTTCCCAAGTCTTCGCACTCAGAATCTGATAGCTTAAGTTCCACAAAGCTTTTTATTCACCAGCGCCTTCCCAATCACAGCTTTTTTCCTTTTGCCCTCCCGTGGGGACCCTTACTCCTCTTACTCTTCTTCTGACAAGTGGTCTTATTTTATCAAGGATTGGAAAGCTTCCCCATCCTCCAAACTCCTCCCCACTTTTTCAATGGGAGTATCTGTCCTCACCGTCGTGGCCTCTACTTGGACAGTTTGCATCTTGTTGTCCCTAGGATAGCAGTCAGGAATACAGAAGCTACAGCTCTCTATGAAGGGCAAGGGCAGGCATCACATACCAGAGAGACTGATAGACTCTCCAAGACCACCTTATATGTTACATAATACTATGTAATATCCAACACATGCTGCCTCCTCTTGGGATATATACACTGGCCACTTCTAGATTCAGTAACTTGTTTCATCTGAAAATCTTTCCAGGACTAAGGGGAATCAGAATTTTCCCGAAGTATTTTCAAGACCCTAACAAACAGCAAGGCCCTCATATCATTGGATAATTTGGTGGGTGTTGATAACTTAAGCAAACAAGAAGATATATTCTCCTCTAGGTAGAGAAATGTCATTGGGCATAGTAACCACGATAACACACTTAAGCAAAAATAGTGGACTCTGAAGCTGAAAATCCACTGTAGAAGTCTTTATAGCAGATGAGGACACAGCCTCCAATGGTAGGTGTCGACCCTTTTCTAAGAAGAAACATAATTATCCTCCTCTTACAGGGCTCCCTCCCAAGATGTTTTAGCATCATCTGATCTTTTGTCCTCCCCTAAATCACAGCATTCTATGTATCATTGAAGAAGGAAACGATGAAAAATCCTAGATTGGGAATCACTTAAAATAATAAATTCCTCAGAGCAGACAGGATTTTTTCCCCCCAGTCATGGACCTGGCAGCCTGAGGCTTTCAGGGATTGACCCTTTTCCTTGTAAGGACTACATTCTTTATCTCTTCACTCAAGTTGTTTTTTCTTTCATAATTGAGATTATATGTGTTGTTTTGAGGATAAGTACATAGACATTTCAGTTTGTACACAATTCATTTTTAAAAAGGTTTTATTTTTATTTATATTTGAAGAGAGAGCAAGGAGGGGAGAAAGAGGGAGAGAGACATCAATGTGTGAGAGAAACATTGATTGGCTGCCTTTTGTGCGCCCCCTACTGGGGACCTGGCCCGCAGCCCAGACATGTGCCTTGACTGGGAATCCAACCGGCAACCATTCAGTTTGCAGGCCAGCACTCAATCCACTGAGCCACACCAGCCAGAGCTGTACACAGTTCTTAACGTATGTACCAAAACCCCAAAAAGTCATGTAGTCGTAATTATAATCTAAAGTTATCCCAGTGACTTTCCAGCTTAAAATTTGGAGGCTACTTTTCCTTAATCAAATACCAATATTTTCAAATGTTGATACCCTATTACATCAGAGTACCACTAATTCACAATTTAATATCATATACACTACATAATGAAATTTGATCTTTCACAGCACATTAACAAAATTACTAAGAAAATTGGACTACCACACCAAAGATGTTAGAGTGCACAAAGTTCTGACAGGGAGAGCCAAAAGACTAGAAAAAGTAATTTTAAACATTCAAGACATAATTCTGCACTTCTGACTCCAATTTGCCATTTAGTATGCTTTGTATTATAAAATATAAAAATACCCCCAACTACGGAATGTTAAGCCAATACTAAAACAAAACCTCCCACAGTCAATATTCCACTATTTTTGGTTGTACCTGAAAATAAACAGCAAATGATTTCACCTCTTAAACTAAATTTACACTTAAAAAATGAGATGAGGTGGCATTCCCTTCTTAAAATGTTTTTAGAGCTACTGCAAACTTTGCATTTACAAAATAGATAAAAATATTTCTCTCCATTGTACAAGAAGGGAGACGGGGACCACTGATAAGACATGGTATGTGCTATTCATGATACTTGGCTTCTTTCTCTCCTACTTCATCCGAGGATGGGCTCTTCTCACTTTCAGTTTTTCTCTTCTACAGATCTCTAGGTCCCTGGTTAGCCACTTCCTGTATTGCCTTTGCTCTTCTTTTCCCTTTTGTTTTTACTTTTTTGAGTGCAGATTTATCCTTTTCTGCCCCCCCCTTTGGGCTTTATTTCCACTTTTGGAAGAGCAGGTTTAGCTGACAGCTTCGCCAGTCTCCTGTTGAGCTCCTCCACTGCCCCCTCAGTGGAGCCGAACTTCCTCTTGGACGCCATGACTGTGGGGTGCGCACATGCGTGCTGGGAGCCGCCATGAACCCGGGCCACCTGGCCACTGCCACTTCTCCCACTGCCCAACTCTCCACAGGGACAGTTTCACTCAAGTTTTGGGGCCCTCTTCCTAACTGCCTAGTTCTCAATTTCATAGAGGTTATTAAGTGGAAGATTTTCTCCTAAATGCCAAAAAGTTCTAATGCACTATTGCTCAGAGTGACCTGTGGCCCAGCTGCCAGTCTGAGAACTGTTTGCTTCTGGTCCACAAGATGAGGAGCATTGCCCTGAATGTAAATCAGTAGTGTCACCAAGCACACTGTTTAGTTCAGCTGGTGTTTTCTTTTTTTCATGGGAAGACTTTGTCGAAGAATGAAATGATGAATTGATTTACATTCTCATGCAGGCTTCTTAATCTTGTTATGGCCCAGTACTTTGAATAGCAGTTTATAACAGAACATGTTAGTCTTGCTTATCTTCAGAAATGAAGTGTGTCATGCTCTATCGTCAGTGTTTTTTTATTACCTAATGTCCTTGAACCAAAGCAGTTCTAAAGTCCAATAAATTTTATTTTCATTTCTGCCTCCCCCGCCTTAACAGAAATCCAGTGACCACTCCCTCCGTGTTTCTTCATTCTTGACAAAGTACAGGGTCTGGCACAAATAATGCCCCTTTCTCTTACAAAATCATAAGCATGTAATTCTGTAATATAACACTATCACACTCAAGCACAGCATATGACATTTTAGGTGAAGTGCTCAGATGAAGACCATAAATTATTACACCCATATTATTACCCTACCAACTACACTCATGCAGGCCTTAATTCTGCCGGACCCTGTACTTTAAAGTAACTCCATCTTGGCCCTGGCCAGGTAGCTCCGTTGGTTAGAGCATCATCCCAGTATGCCAAGGTTGCAAGTTCTGCCCCCAGTCAGTGCACATACAAGAATCAACCAATAAATGTACAAATAAGTGGAACAACAAATCCCTCCTTCCCTCCCTCTTTCTTCACTTCCTCTCTCTCTCTCCCTTTCTCTTTCTGTCTCCTTTCATCACCAGAATTTTCTCTCTGTCATAACTGTGTGGTGCTTACTTGATAACCCATGCATCCTATCAGATGTATGTATGTCTAGTTAGCTTACATTTAGATAAGAAGAGTTGGCAAAATCCAAGCCCTGTTTGTTATAGGACCTTTTCCTCCCAGGATTCTGAGAAATATCAATATGTGGTTGGGCTTTCTTAAGTCTTCCTTCTTCCTTCTCCAGCCTCTCACCCCAGAAAATTTACCAGATACTTAGTTGTGAGTAGGTCATTGTTTTTCTAAGCATCACTATTAGAACCCTTGTAGAACAACAGAGTGCAATAGTCGTTTGTTCCATTCTCACCAGCCAGTGTAAGAATTTGGTCCCTTTGTGACCAGCCTGCTTAGATAAGGGTGAAGATAGCCACAGCAGGAGTGGTTGGACATGTTCCTCTATCCAGAATCAGCAGGGCAACCATGTAGTCTTCTATACCTAGACCCTTGCCTGACAGCAACAGTTTGGTCCACAATCCTATAGCAGCTGTTCTCAGCTTGAGCTCACTTCCTGCCTCTCAGGGGTCCAGCTACTGAATCACTATACCAGCTGGCAGCAGTTATTTTATCTTGGGACAGCTAATTTGTTTATTGGTAGCTTTTCTCAGTAATAACCCATTGAATACTACTTATATGCTAGATTCTGCTCTAACACTTTACATTTCATTGAATTCTCATAAAGCAGTTACCTGTTTTACGACGACAAGAACTTTTATAGTACTAGGACATAAACATGTCTAAAGTCACACGATTAGTGACAGAACTGGATCCGTGCAACTCCAAAAGCTTTGACTCTTAAGTGCCCTGTCCGCTCCCTGTCTCCTAGGATGCTTCATACTTTACATGTGTTTTACTTTTCTGCCTGTTTTACAAGCCCTAGGTTAGGCCTCCTGCAACAACCCACTCTTTTCCCCAATTTTTCAGTAAACTCAGGATCTAGAGATGGTTACAAAAAATCCTCCAGTGGTTACCTGAAAAGTACGCGCCCTCCTTGTTTAGGTGAGAGACCAGAATTGAATACAGGATCAAAGTGTTTATAGCAATTTTTAGATCACCCTAGGGAAACATTCACTGTATTAGCCATTGAAGATGATACATAATCAGAATGAAAATTATTTGTAAACAAGTTGAGTTCACTTTTGGGGGAAAATAAATGGTATAATGTGTAGTAGGTGGAAATAATTTGTAAGAAAAAGATTTTGAAACTGAAAATTGCACTTACGAGTTTGATCCTCACCAAAATATCTTTATTTTTAAGGGTAATCAATCCCTGTAAGGCTATCTGTTATTTACAATACACTTTTTTTCTATAAATTTACTTCACTCTTTTTTTATTCGCACAGAATTATTTCCAAATGGATGTTCAGCCTTCAAGAAAATTACTCCCAATATAGATGAAGAAGGAGCAATGAAAGAAGATGCTGGAATGATGGATGTCCATTATAGTGAAGTAAGATTCCACGGCCTGCATTGCCGGTTATATAAGTTAAACTTAATTTGGAAGGTGACTAAGGTTTGATGAACTGTAAGCATTAAGACTGCCCAGGGCAAAGATGTTCCTGTTAGGAATGTGGAGCCCTGTCTCTGGAACTCTTCCTATTCTCTGGTTTTAGAAATGCAACATTTATCATCCTCAGATCTCCATCACAGTAACCAGATGAGGGTCAACATACTTCAGAAACAGCTCCATAAAAAATATAGTTAAGGCAACAGCTAAGCCAAGTATGCATACAAGTAGTTTTGAAATTTTTCTACTCTACACTTCGTGTGGATAGAAAGCGTCCTCGCTTGTCTGGCAGTTGGCAAATATATAGTGAGCACTGACTTAGGAACAAGGCTCTGGACTTCACGACATAGGAGCTATCAGATAATTAGATACGGCAGATCCCTGACCTCTAGCATGGCCTGAGAGAGAAGACACCACCACAGCATGGAAATAAGCAAGACAATGCCATTTGAATAATATCAACGGTATGTTCCATGCAAAGTCAGAAGGGAGAGAGATGCCTTTGAGCTGAGGTAGAACACAGGAGGTATTCGATTAGAGAGGGATTTGAAGAATGAGATCATCCTGAAGGTGTTCAAACAGGAGAATAGCAGGGACAAAAGTTAAGAGGTAGGAAAATATAAGGCATGTTTGGAGTACAAGTGAGTAGGTGCTTTTGACTAAATCAGAAAAGAGTAGTAGCTGAGGTCTGATTTTGAGAAACCGAATGTTCGGGCTTCATCCATTAGAATGTTGAATTGCTATCAAAGGTGTTTGAGCAAAATCATGATGAGCAGAAAGCAAGGAAGGGAAAAGGTTCATTTGGTAGTAATGTGGGTGATGTATTGGAGGTAGATGGATAGGGGTTTGGAGGCAGAGGCTAGTGAGTGAGCTACCCCAAGGGTCCAGATGTGAGACATTTGTGGTCTGAACCCACATAGTGACAGATTTAGGCAACATGATGAAGAAAAGAGGAAAACTTGCTGCCTTTGGGAGAGGAATGGTCAAAAGTAGCTCTGAGATTTCAGGTTTGGATACTAGACAAAAATGACAGATGGATGATTTTACAGGGAAGATGATGAGTTCAGTCTTTGATGTGTGTTGAATTTGATGTAAGAGGTTACTGAAATGGAAATAAACATCAGGCCATAAAAAATTCAGAACTGGACCTATGCAGAGAGATCAGGGTTGGGGGTTCACATCTGGAAGTCATATCTGTGTGAGAACCAAAGCAAAGTGAAGATGGGAGGTGATAGAGCAGATGGAGACCAGAGGACCAAGGACGGAACTATAGAGAAGTTCACAGCTGAAGAATGGGAACATGAGAGAAAGAGAAAAATATCAAAAGAAGAGAGATTTATGGGATTGGAGTCGCATAGAAGTACATTTTTTTTAAAGTTGTATTATGAAACACAAGAAGCAGTTTAAAGTGATACAGACATACTTTACAAATACTTTACGAATTGTTTTTTAGAATACAGGCAAATTGGGACAACTGTAATTGAACAATATAAATAAATATTTAAATTAATTAAAATTTAGAAATAAAAAAAAGAATACAAGCAAATCTCAAGTTAGCTCTGATTTATTTAGCTAAAATGATAGGCCTTGAAGCTTTACCTACTATTTCTGTATGGGTCTCTTTCCTCATCAGTAAAATAAAAGACAGTGATACTATCCCGGTCACTTCATAATAAATGTAAGGGCTCTTTTTAAGTCATTAAGTGCTACGTAAATGTCAGGTTTTATCACTGACTTGACATTTAGGTTTCCCTTTACCCGCAGAATGTAGAAGAATAGATATTTAAAATACGTTTGCTGAATTAATCGCAACAGAGAATCAAGATACTTCAATTGTAATTCCAATTCAATATTTGATTGTGAAACCTTGGGTAAATTTATTCACTTTTTGGGTCTTAGATGATTTTCCATCGACTTCCAGTTTTTATGGCTGGCAGCAGGAAGATCCCAGGGAGTTTGTGGGAGATAAAAGGATCGGCACAACTGAAGTTTCATCCCTGCCCTCCATTAAGCAGCTTCAGCTAACTCATAGATGTGTCCTTGAGCCTCACTCTGTTTTATACTCTCAAGGAAAGCAGTAATATTTCTTTTTTTAAAAGATTTTATTTACTTACTTTTAGAGAAAGGGGGAAAGGAGCAAGAAAGGAGGGAGAAACAGCAGTGTGTGGTTGCCTCTCCTATACCTCCAACTAGGGACCTGGCCCCCAACCCAGGCATGTGCCCTGACTAGGAGTCAAACCAGGGACCTTTCTGTTCACAGGCGGGCAGTCTCAATCCACTGAGCCACACCAGCCAGGGCATAATGTTGAGTATTTTTTTATGTACCCATTTGCCTTTCACATATCTTTTTGTTTCTTTTAAATATAGATAGATGATGGATAGATAGATAGATAGATTTATTTATTTATTTATTTATTGGTTGATTTTAGAGAGAAAGGGGAAAGGAAAAGAGAAAGAGAAAAAGATTGATTTGTTTTTCCACTTATTTATACATTCGTTGGTTGATTCTTGTATGTGCCCTGACTGGGGATCAAACCCTCAACCTTGGCATATTAGGACGATGCTCTAACCAACTGAGCTTGCCTGGCCAGAGCTAATTGTATATCTTACGTGAAACGTTTTTTCAAGTCTTTTGCCCATTTTTAAAAAATTGCATTGTTCATTTTTTTTTTTGTTAGTTTGTGGGAGTTCTTTCTGTTTGATGGATAAAAGTCCTTTGTCAGATATATGTGCTGCAAATTTATTTACCAGTCTTTGACTTGTTTACTCATTTTCTTAATTGGGTTTTTTTTATTGATCAGAAAGTTTTGGTTTTGTTGAAGTCCAATTTACCATTTAATGGTTTGTTTTTTGTGTGTCTGGAAAATTTTTTGCTTTGTTCAAAATGGTGAAGATGTTGCCCTGATGGGTGTGGTTTGGTTGGACATCATTCTGCAAAGCAAAAAAGGTCACTGGTTCAATTCCTGGTCAGGGCACATGCCTGGGTTGAGAGTTCCATCCTCGGTTGGGTGCGTGTGAGATGTCTCTCCCTCATGTCAGTGTTTCTCTCCCTCCACATTCTCCCGCCCCTCCCCCTCTCTAAAAATAAATAAAATCTTTTTTAAAAAGGTTGTGAAGATGTCTTATATTTTCTTAATAAACTGTTTCTGAGTTTTATGTTTATGCCTATAATCTATCTAATGTTAATTTGTGAGCATGGAATGAGATAGAAGCCAGGTATATTTTTAAGTCTTAAAACCCGGTAGTGTTAGCCCTCCAACTTAGTTTTTTCAAAGTCATTTTAGCTATTCTGTATCCTTTGAATTTACATATAAAATTTAGATTCACCTTTTCTCTTTGCTCAAAATAGCCTGCTGGAAGTTTTTTAGGGATTTTTTGTTCAATTTATATATCACTTCTTAGAGAAGGATGAGGTTAACAATGTTGAGTCTTTCAGTCAATGAACATTTATTTAGGTAGTTTTTAATTTCTCCCAACAATATTTTTTGCTTTTCAAGATAGATGTCTTTACCTGGATGTATTCTTAGATAATTGATGTCTTTGGTGCTACTGTAAATAGTATTGCTAGATTTTTTTAAAAGATTTTATTTATTTATTTATTTATTTATTTATTTATTTATTTATTTATTTACTTATTTTTGTGGGGGAGGAAAGCGAGGGAGAAGGAGAGAATAGAAACATCGACTGGCCACCCCTTGCACACCCACAACCAGGGACCTGGCCCACAACCCAGGCATGTGTCCTGACTGGGAGTCAAACCAGCGACCCTTCAGTTTACAGACTGGTGCTCAATCCATAGAGCCAGGGATGCTTCGTTTTTTATTTTTCAATTTGTTGGTAGTATGTAAAATCTTAATATATAACAATATAATTAATTTTGGTTGTTGATGTTATAATCTACAACCTTGCTAAATCTACTTACTTTAGTATATATCGTATCATCTGCACAGAAAGACAGTTGTACGTTTGCCAGTATGCATGCTTTTTCTGCCTTACTTGCTTTATTGCACTGTCTAGGACCGTCAGCCTGGTGTTGCATAGAACTGGTAAGGGCAGATATTCTTGACCTATTCCCAAATCTAAAAGAGTATTCAGCCTATATAAGCTTTAGTAGATGCCCGTTCTCAGACTGAGGAAGGACTCTTGTATTCCTAGTTTCCTGAGAATTCTTTTTGAATATCCTGAAGTGGTGTCGAGTTTTTTCAAATGTTCTTTGTTCATCTATATCTGGAAATAACATTTTTCTCTTTTATTCTGTTTATGTGGTATATTACATTGAGATTTTTCCTAATTGTAAACCAACTTTACATTCCTGATACAGACGTCACTAGTTTATCACAAATTTTTAATTCCTTGAAAGTTCTTCCTTTCCATTGTTGCTGGAAATTTTAATTTACCTACTAAATGTTAATGTAAGATCATTTGTTCAAGTAGCAACATTTAACAAACATCTATGCACAGCCACTATCTGGGTGACTTAAGAAAACAGTATAAATAAGATGTTGTCCCTGCTTTTGAAAGGGTCACAGCCTATTTGGAATGTTGATAAATATTCATCCAGTGAATTATCAGAGTAGGAAATAAAGGTGTCTAGTGTCTTGCTGTCCTGTGTTGATCAGGGGAAGAATCCTGGAGTTGAACCTAAGCTGTTTTAAAGGGATTAACCAAGTGAAAGGGATTAAAGCACAAGAGGGTACAGCATGAACAAAGGCACAAACTTAGGACAGCACCGTGGTGCTTCAGGGGAACTATTAGCAGTTTTGCTATTGTTGGAGCATAATGTACAAGGCTGGGTGTGATGAGATTATAGACGTATTAGGCAGATCATTGCATGCCTTGCCCAAGTGCAAGAGCTTGTCCTTTATTCTGTGAATGAAGGGCAACCATCATGAAATTTTAAGAAGGGACATGGTTTGGTTTGCATTTTAATCAGAACCCTGTGGCAGATTTGTGGAAGATAGATTGGAAAACGCCAAGGCTGGAGGTAGAAAGACTAATCAGAAAAAATAATGAGGTCTTGAACCTTAGCAATCAGATTAGAGATGGAGAGGAAGGGCCACTTTGAAAAATTGTAGGAAAACTAGTCAATCATTTGGCGACGAACTGATTAGAGGATGAATGTTTTTTAAAAAGAGTATATTAGTTTTCTAGACCTGCCATATCAAAGTATACAAAATGGGAGGCTTCAAACAACAGAAATTTATTGTCTCACAGTTACAGAGTCTGGAAGCCCAAAATCAAGGTGTCATCAGGGCCACGTCCCTCTGAGACCTTCTTGCCTCTTCCCAGTTTCTGGTGGTGGCTGTTGATTTTTTGTGCTCCTTGCCTTGTATATCTGCATTACTCCAATCCCTGCCTCTAGTCACATGGTCTTCTCCCTATATGACTGTCTTCTAAGGATACCAGTCATACTAGATTAAGAAGCCACCCTACTCCAGTAAGGCTTCACTTGGACTAATTACCTCAGCAATGACCCTAGTTCCAAATGATGTCAAGTTCGAGGTACTGGGGGTTAGGACTTCGACTTTTTGAAGGATGATTCAACCAACCCATAAAGGAGGGTAAAGTCAAAACTGCTCTTAGTTTTCTAGCTAAGCTTTTTTAGGGTGTTGCCGCTGCCTAGACAAGAAACACAAGTGAAAGAGCTAGTTTAGAAAGAAGATGAGTTCAAAATTGTTTAGAGGACATATAGGGAAAGCCATTTTAGTAATGAGTTGTATAGGTTCGAAGTACATCTCTTTATGATAGAAATACTCTATGAAGACTTACAGACAGCATCAGTAATTGGAATCACTTATTGTTGAGAACATGAGACGATGGTTCACAAAAGGTGGTTTCATAGCAGCTGTTCCAATGCTGGCAGGAGATCTCTGTCTTGAGCTATTATCCCATCGTTCTCACTGATTTTAGAACCAACAGTTAGGAAGGAAGCATTCTTTACCAAAATTACATTATTCTAATAAACACCTAATCACTAATGCAGCAGCTTAAGAGTTGTTAAATTTTCTTAAGACTATTATATTTTGTATATAATATAATTTCCACATGAAGGAAAAATAATGCACATCTGTAGGCTTAGTGAAATCGACTGTTACACATTAAGACACCCTCAGTTGGGAACAATTTATTCCCTTTCAAAGATAATCCTTCTCAATGTATTACCATTTATAAGTACTGTATAGTTAACATCATTATATGAATAAGCAAAATAAATGGATATAGTTTACTGTTGTCAACATTAATTTCTTATTTTTAAGAACAGTTTCAAATATTTTGGGTATTTGATTTCAAAACTATAGTTACTCAAATATAATCTTGTGCATTTCATTTCAATTAGTACATTCTGTTTATTCTTTACTAACTTGAAATGGTTCAAAATTTATTTGCCCAGAACTCTAAAACTGTTTTTAATTCCCAATTACATCTTTTTTGTACTGCAGGAAGTTTTACTGGAGTTGCTAGAACAGTGTGTGGATGGCTTATGGAAAGCAGAACGTTATGAAGTAATTTCTGAGATTTCCAAGTTAATCATTCCAATTTATGAGAAACGTCGCGAGTTTGAGGTAGGCAGTTTAAACATTTGAATCATTGCCTATTTGCTGTTTTATTGTGAGAATTCTTTTTACTTTCTGGATATTAAACATTTATCAAATCTGTGACTTAATATTTTACTTTTACTTTGGTCTTGGAAAAATAGTATTATAGTTATGTTCCTATCACTCTACCATGTGACCGACCTCTGAAGAATGGGTTAATTTTATTCTGACATTTATATTTTATAATAGAATACAAATACTTAATGTATCACTTTAACACATTTGCACAGTTGGTAATTGCAATTCTTAAAAATGCTGTTCAAGTCTTAGAATTCTACCTTATATTTATATAAATGCTCCCATGTAAATTAGGGGTAAGATATAAATCGAAATTTAGATTATACCAGTAGTTCTCAAAACAGTGGTCCTCTGTGACCATCTCCTTACTTCTCCTCAGGGCATAAAAAAACCAATGTTGTTTTCATTAAACCTTGACTTAAAAAAAACTATTCAATTTTCATGTTGATCCATATGCGGCATAGACTTGATTCTCCTCTTTGCTATTTTATGGGGAAGACTAAAGTGGCTGGCAGATGACAATGATAATAAGGTACTAGTAGTAGCTCTGTTATGGAGAGTTTTTGCAATCTAGTTTGTCACATAAAATTATCGATAAAGGGTAGTTAATAAAGAATAGTTGCATAATGAACGGCTGTTGCCAGCAGCACTAAACAGGATTTTTAAAAATACTTGAGTCTCTTGAGTCCACATCATAATTTCTACCCCTACTGTGTCAGGAAGGGTTCATTTAGGATTCAAGCCATTTACTTTTTTAAAAAAGCAAAGCAGTTTATAGTTAAATATACCTAGTAGGTATGTGTGTGTGTTACACACACGCATGCGCGCGCACACACACACACACACACACACACACACACACACACACAAAAGTCGTGTCTAGCAGGTAGTCTTTCTGAGTTGAAGAAGTTTCCAAAAGTGAGAATACAGGTTCTTAATATCATCACCTGGATAGTGTTCTGATTTCTGCTCCAAACTGGCTCTGATCAAACTCACGTTTTATTCCATTTCTGGGTCTTTCTCTCTTTGCCATCCTTTTGGTGTATTTGGGGCATGCCTGAATAATCAGAGTAGAGTTCAAGTGATTATGTTAATAAGCAAGAGTTAAATAAATAAATCTAGGTCATATAAATGGCAAATAGCCTATGAGATAAAAATTGGCATTAACCCCTCCTATTAAAACATTACACCCTAAGAATCTTTGTAAAAGGTTTCAAAATACCTATTTTCTTGCTGTTGGGTTAAAGATCAAGCTATTTGAACCCAGGGAGCATTTCGTTATTCAATCAACTAAAGGCAAAAAAGGAAAATATATCTTCCCTACACATTAAAGGAAATGGGTGTTTGTTTGTTTGTTTGTTTGTTTTTAACACGGAACTAGTCCTGTTCCTTGTAGGGATGTAAGAGCTTGTATAGATCCCCAAGCATTCTGCATGTGATGAAGTAATTATTTCTAGGATGCTTTTGTGTAAATTTTCAGTGTTCCATTATGGAGTAGGCAGAAAAATAGCAAAGATAGCAACCAGAAAGGTAAGGAAAATTTCCTACAAATTGAGCACCACTGAAAGAAATAAATATGGAAGGAATTTTAGAGAAAGAACTGCTTCTGTGTTATGCTTTTTTTTTTTATATTGAGGTGGAATTCACATAGCATGTAGTTAACCCTTTCAAAGTGTACAGTTCAGTGGCATTTAGTGCATTCTTGATATCGTGCACCCAGAAACCTCTCTGTAGTTTTGAAATGTTCTCATCACTCTGGAAAAACACCCCATGCTCATTAAATAACTGCTGTCCACCCTAGCTACCATCTCCTGGTAATCACTCATCTGCCCTTGATCTCTGTGGGATTCACCTATTCTGGACAGGCTGTAAAAAAGGATTAATGCAAGATGTAACCCTTTGTGTCTGGCTTTATTTCACTTAGTATAATGTTTGCGGCATGTATCAGAACTTGGTTTTTTTATGGCTGAATGATATTCCACGGGTTGCTTATCCATTTATCTACTGAAAGGTATTTGGGTCGTCTCTACCTTTTGGTGATTATGAATAGTGCTGTAGTAAGCATTCATGTGTAAGTTCCTATATGGACATATTTTTTCATTTATTTTGGGTATATACCCAGGAGTGGAATTACTGGGCCATATATAATTCTATGCGTAACGTTTTTAGTAATCTCACCAAACTATTTTTCCTTTTACTTCCCACCAGCAATGTACACGTGCCACATCCAGACCAACACTTGGGTTTTTTGGGGTTTATCTTTGGAGAAATGTATATTCAGGTCCTTTGCCAATATTTTTTTCTTTTATATATAATTTTTAACTTATTGATGTATAACTGACATAATCAGTTTCAGGGGTACAGCATAATAATTCAAGATTTGTTTTGCAAACTGTTCGCCACAAGACGTCCTCTTAATATCCGTTACCATATATAGTTACAAATTTTCTTGTGTTGTGAACTTTCAAGATCCACTCCCCAAGCTACTTTCAAATATAGAATACGTTCTTATTAACCGTAGTCACCATGTCACTATGCTGTATATTATACCTCCATGACTTACTAATGTAGCCGTAAATTTGTATCTTTGGACACCCTTCACCCACCACCCACTCACTGCCTCAGGCAACCACCAGTCTGTTTTCTATATCCATGAACTCAGGTTTTTTTATTTTCCAGATTTCACATGCAAGTGAGATCATAGGGTATTTATCTTTCACTCTCTTGACTTATTTCACTTAGCATAACGCCTTTAAGGTCCATCCCTGTTGTTGCATGTGGCAAGATTTCATTGTCTTTTCCATTGATTGTTTTTTTTTTTTAGAGAAAGACGAAGGGAGGAACATAGAGCAGATAGAGTGATTTGTTGTTCCACGTATGTATGCATTGTGCAGTCATTGGTTGATTGTTGTATGACCCTTGACCAGGGATCACACAACCTTCAAGCATTGGGGTGACACACTAACCAACCGAGCTCCCTAGCCAGGACTAAGATTTCATTCTGTTTTATGGGTGAATAATATTCCATTGTGGATACCCACACATATACACACACACCACATCTTCTCTAGCCATTCATCCATCAATGGACATTTAGATTGTTTTCATGTTTTGGCTATTATAAATAATGCTGCAGTGGACTTGCGAGTGCATATTTCTTTGCATATTCTTCAGATAAATACCCAGATACATCTGATAAGCGGCTAATATCCAAAATTGTAAGGACTCACACAACTCAACACCAGGAAAACAAACTTCCCAATTTTAAAAAGTGGGCAGAGGACTTGAATAGACATTTTTCCAAGAAGGACTTACAGATGGTCAACGTCATTAATTATCAGAGAAATGCAAATTAAAACCATCATGACCTACCACCTCACTCTTATCAGAATGACTATCATTAGTAAATCAACATGGAAATACCTCAGAAAATTAAAAATGGAACTATCTTACTGACCTAGTGATTCCACTTAAGGGAATTTATCTGAAGAGTCCCAAAACACTAATTTGAAAGAATATATGCACCCCTATGTTCATTGCAGCATTATTTATAATAGCTAAGATTTGGAAGCAGCCCAAGTGTCTATCAGTAGATGAGTTTAAAAAGCTGTGGTACATTTACACAATGGAATAGTACTCGACCGTAAAAAAGAAGGAAATCTTACCTTTTGCGACAGTATAGATGGACCTGGACAGTATTATGCTAAGAGAAATAAGCCAGTCAGAGAAAGACAAGGACCATATGATTTCACTCATATGTGGAATCTAATGAACTAACAAGCAAAATAGAGAGACTCATTAAGATAGAGAGCAGGATGACAGCTGTAGAGGGTGGTGGAGGAACTGAGCAAAAAAGAAAAAAGAGAGAGAGAACTCATGGACATGAACAACAGTTTCGTGATTGCCAGGGGATGGGGTGGAAGGAGGTGTTAGAGGGTATAGGGGAATAAATGGTCTTGGATGAAGACTTGGGCCGTTAAACACACAATACAGTGTCACAAATGATGTGATGTATAATTATGCACCTGAAAGCCATGTAATTTTGTTAATTAGTGTAACCCCAAGAAATTCAATAAAAAATATTGCAAAAAAGAAAAAAAAGTACATGTTACCATTGAGATATTAATGAAATAAAGCATGATACTTAAAAATACAGTGTCATTTGATTGTTTTTAGTTCTATCCTTAGACCTAAAGCTGTTTAAGAATTTTGTTAATTGTGACAATATGGAAGGGGATTATGAATGACCCCACCAAAACCATTTGGAAAAGGAAGTATTGTTGTCTTTTTTTCCCCTGGATATTTATCTTAAACACATTTAGCAATTAACCAGTAGACAAAGCTGACTTGTATTTTCTTATTTTTCAGAAACTTACTCAAGTTTATAGAACTCTTCATGGAGCTTACACAAAAATTCTGGAGGTTATGCAGACAAAAAAAAGACTTTTAGGCACTTTCTTCAGAGTTGCTTTTTTTGGCCAAGTAAGTATACTTTAGTCCATCAAGTTCTTTTTTTTTTTATATTCACTTTTGAATTGTTAGATAACTGTAGCAGCAGTTATTGGATCTAGAATTCTGTCTAGATGGAATGCCTATCACAACAGCCAGGAAAGCTTTTTCGTAAGTACAAACTTCACTTTGGCTCTCATATCTAAACTCATTAGGTCAGAGTACAACATGTAACACCTGAATTTTTCTCTCACTTTCATTTTCTGTTAAGCTTTTAAAAGTATATATTTAAAACCTAGTAATTCAAGCCTTTCTTAAACTTTCTTTAGTTTATTTTTTATTTTTTAAATTTTTAAAAATATATTTTATTGATTATGCTATTATAGTTGTCCCAATTTTCCCCCTTTGCTACCCTCCACCCAGCGCTCCCCACTCCCTCCAGCAATACTCCCTCCTTAGTTCCTGTACATGGGTCATCGTATAAGCTCTTTGTCAACTCCATTTCCTATACTTGCTCTTAACATCCCCCTACCTATTCTGTGAATCCCTTCACCTTTTCCCCTATTCCCCCAGACCACCCCGCCACTGGCCACCATCCCAATATTCTCTGTGTCTATGATTCTGTTTCTGTTCTGCTTGTTTGCTTAGCTCATTTTTTAGATTCAGCTGTTGACAGTTATGCATTTATTGCCATTTTAATGTTCATAGTTTTGATCTTCTTGTTCTTAAATAAGTCCCTTTAACATTTTCTTTGAATGCTGTTTGCTCATACTATTTATAAATTATTGTATGTTTAACTTTACAATAGTCTTTTTTTGAAGAAGAGGATGGAAAGGAGTATATCTACAAAGAGCCAAAGCTCACTGGCCTCTCAGAGATTTCCCTGAGACTCGTTAAACTTTATGGTGAAAAATTTGGGACAGAGAATGTGAAAATAATTCAGGATTCAGACAAGGTAACTATACCCTGCATTGTAAAATCATTATTTGTTAGCTCCAAGCATGGTGTATTGCTCCAAAATTTTTCCTTTTGTTAGCTGGTGGAGGAGAAGCATAGAAATAGAGCCTCTCAAGACAGTGAAAGAAAGGACAGGGACTTTGGAGTCAGGGCAGGCTTCAGATCTCCATTCTCTGTCACTTGCTGTGGGACCAGGGGAAGGTTACTTACCCTCATTTTTCTCATTAGTAAAATGGAGATAATAAGAGTGCCTTCCTCATGGAGTTGTTTTATGGATTAAATGAAGAAATATATGGAAAGCAGTTAGAGTTCCTGGAACATAAAAAACATTCATTAATAATAATAGAAGCCACTACGCTTAATAAATGTTAGGTATTATTGTAATTGCTGCTGTTCATCATGATTCTCAATGTTACACTTCATGATTGAAATCATCTTGGGGCACACATTTTATTCTAAGACATCCTTAGTTCAGTTACATTTATAACGAAGCGGGTTTAGAAGAGATACCTTGGGTCTTGTTCAGAAGGTTAGCCATTCCACCAGGCCCTGCCGAGGCAGGACGAGAAAGGTTCCATCGAGAGAGAGAGACCCTCTCCTACGAAATGCACAGTTCTCTGTAGACAGAATTGCAGGAAAGCACGACAGGCTTGCCTGACCATCCTTAGTCACAATGGGAGTGCCCAGGATGAGAGCTGCTTTTTAAAGTAGAAAGACCTATACAGTTAGTATCTGTAGGCCACAGCACTTTGCAAGTCACTTAACAGCTAGTAGGCAGCATTGCCAGATCGAAAAACCCATGGCAGTGGTGAAGGCTTTTCACTGTCTGCCGTGAAAATGATCTCTTCCCTTTGTGCACTTCCCTACATCTCTTCGAGATGGTTTTATCTTGAACCTTAGACATGTAAACTAGATTTACTGGAAGGTCCAAAATTCATTAATATTTGGCAAAAGCTCCCTGCTTCCTTCCTTTTCAGTTTTAACTATTTTGTATTTTATTGGATTACGACAACAGAAGAATTTGCCTCCTTGTAGCCAGACAGCCTCGATAGTCTTAGGCTTGCTGCCACGCTACTGATACCACAAATGGAAAGTTAATGGAAAGTCAGGCTTGCTGAACAACATACAGTTCCCTATTTTATTCTGCTGCTGAAAATCTGGCCAACATGTGGTAGTGACAAAACCACCATCAGTTGCCTGGACTTGTGACATTATTTGTATGCACAATATTTTTGTCATTCCCCATAGGCAACAGATATAATAAGCAGCTGCTACTTTGAACATCCTTATTTCTTTCTTAATGTGTGAAAGCAAAAATTAAAAACACTCTTTTACCTTGCCAAAGAACAAAACCTGCTTAAGAACATAGACAATGAATGCAAAGAGCAGTTTAGTTATATATTCCAGTATTTTAAACTGTTTGTGTCCTTGCACCCAACAACTTCACATTTAAGATTTTATCTTGTAGATGTACACATAAAAAGATGTATGTTTAAAGGTGTTTATTGCTGCCAAGTTTATATAGCAAAAACCTGGAAGCAGGCTAAATGTCCATATGGCTAAAGAAATTGTGTTATTACCCACAGAAAGGATATAGTAACCTAGGTGTTAAGAGTTTCATATCAACAATTAAAAATCTACCCAGATATATTACTTGGGGAAAAAGATAAGGTGCAAGACTGTATGGATAGCATGATCACATTTGTGTAAAAACTTATTCACATATGAGGTCTGTCCAGAAAAAGTCCAGCCATTGTTAATATAACGAAAACAGTTTGCACGAGGTTTGTGTGACAGTGTAACCTGGTACCAAGGAGAGTGGACCGAAATGCACACATGTAAACAATGACAACTTTACTGTACTAGTCGTAAAAATCCATGCAGTCATCAAAAGTTATGTTGATGACTACAGTATAGACCTATAATACGTTTTTAGTGGTAAAATGCACATAGCAAAATTTACTATATTACCCATTTTTTAAGTGTGCAGTTCGGTAATAATTGACTTAACATTGTGGTGCAACCATTACCACTGCCCTTCTTCAGAACTCATTTTATCTTATGAAATTGAAGCTTTCTACCCATTGAACAATAATTCATTCTCCCCTACCCTCAGTCCAGAGCAACCAACATTCTATTTTTTGTCTCTCTGACCTTGACTTCTCTAAACACCTCATCTAAGTGGAATCATCTTTTTGCGACTGGCTTATTTCACTTAGCATATCTTCAAGATTTATTCATGTTGTAGTATATTATGGAATATCTCCTTTTTAAGGCTGAGTGGTCCATTATATGTACATACATGTTTAGGAACATGTACACAGCTGCCTGACATGAGGTGTGGTGTATGAGTAGCTGCCATTGTGCCAAGAACTGACACTGACCAAAGTCAAAATCAACTATAATTTTCTGTTCAAGTCTTCTGCCAGAAGTTGCAAACCTTCAACAGACTCTACAGTTCCAAAATAATAGTTACATCAGACAGTTTCTGCCAGTGTAAAAGTTGCCTAGGTAGGAAGATAGATTTCTGGAGCTCTGTCAAGTTCCCAGAATCCTCTCTCTAATGAACATTTATTGAGGTGGAATTCAAATATACAATTAACCATTTTAATATATTTTTGAGGATTGACATTATAAAAGTGACCTCAGTTTTGTAAATATATGTGCACAGAAATAAGATTGTAAGGAAATATATGAAAATATAAGTAATGGTCACTACTGAGTGGTAGGATTGCAGTGTTCATCTTCTTCCCACATTTCTGTAATTTCCAAGTAGGTTTCTGTATCTTTATAATTAGAAGGAAATGATTGCTAAAACAGAACAAAGACCTCCTCCAGGTGTCTATTCAGTTGGGAACATAATTATAGTAGCAATGTTCCTCAACTGATCTCAAGAGTTAGGAGGTTAACCTGTACTCCCTTTTCCCTTCCGTTGAATAAAAAACAAAACGTTCTTATTTATAGGTAAATGCCAAAGAGCTTGATCCAAAATATGCTCATATCCAAGTCACTTATGTGAAGCCCTACTTTGATGAGAAAGAACTCACAGAAAGAAAGACCGAGTTTGAAAGAAACCACAACATCAGCAAATTTGTTTTTGAGGCTCCTTACACATTATCCGGCAAAAAGCAAGGCTGCATAGAAGAACAGTGCAAACGTCGTACAATCTTGACTAGTAAGTAGGACTTTGCATATAACTTCTTGTTTGACTTGATCCTTTGTGATAAACAAAAGTAGCAGCTGGCCAGCCAGGAAATGTAACTGAAATTTTAATCATTCATTGTTCTGCTGTTCAGTCACTAGCTTGCACAAACATGGGTATGTTATAAACCATAAACCATAATTTCCATAAATGTAATTTGTGTTTTCTCCAAAGTGTCTCATAGACAGAATTTCTCTCTCAATCCTGAAGTAATAAGGTGCTATAAGGTATTGTTTAGAGAAGGCATGGGGAAAATTAAGCACAGTAGATTTTTAAAAATAATTTGGGTATTCGAACAAATGATTTTTTAAGATAGTAAACCAATCTTAACATTTTAATAGCTTCAAACTCGTTTCCATATGTGAAGAAGAGGATCCCTATAAACTCTGAACAGCAGATTAATTTAAAACCAATTGATGTTGCTACTGATGAAATAAAAGATAAAACTGCAGAGCTGCAAAAACTTTGCTCTTCTGCCGATGTGGACATGATTCAGCTTCAGCTGAAATTGCAGGGCTGTGTTTCAGTGCAGGTATGTTGTTTGCCAAACATGTATGTTTCTTGGTGATCCTCTTGCTTTCCTGAGGGCACAGAACAAGCATTAATTATATTTGTGTGTTACAGTGTTACTGACTACAAACACCCATCCATTATTTTTTATTAGCCCAGTATAGAAATTATGTTCAGTTTCTATACATTTTCTTAAATTGAGTATGCTATCACAGTTGTCCCATTTTTTTGCCCCTATATCCTCTCCACTCTGCACCCCATCCCATCACCCCAACCCTCTTAGTCCATGTCCATGGGCCACACACACCAGTTCTTTGGCTTCTTAATTTCCCACACTACTCCCAGCCTCCCCCGACCACTTTGTTTTTTGTGTGTTTTTGTTAACATTTTCCTGCCACCACTTTCCCCAGCCCCGCCCCCTCCACCTCCCACCCTCAATCCTTCCCCCATTTGGCTTTGTCGATGATGGGTCCTTTTCTCTACATTTTGTGATATGTCAGAGGACTTTAACATCTCCCTGACTATAGCCAAGCTCTATATTTACATATCAGAAATCATTAACCAATATATTAGAATATAATTTTTTCAGATTATTTGCTTTAGTTAATCATTTTTCAAATAAATTTATAGTCAGAATAGTAAATATGTTTCTCAGATGCAGATTTTAATGTGCAGTGTTTGGCTTTTTGAAAAAAGAGAAATGCAAAAATTACCTTTTGGTTACATTCTGATAACTCTCATTTTTCTTTTGTAATTTAGGTAAATGCTGGTCCATTAGCTTATGCAAGGGCTTTCTTAAATGACAGTCAAGCTAGCAAGTATCCCCCTAAGAAAGTCAATGAATTGAAAGACATGTTTCGGTAAGTGCTTTGTAGTTTTCAGATCAAACCTCGATCCTTTCACTCTGTTTCTGCTTAAAAGAAACCAGAACATTCATCAAATGCTATCTGTACAAAAAAGGACATTCTCTGTTCTCTTTTATAATATTTAAGTGACTTCCTAATGGTACTTCATTGAGTAAATGCAGGACCTCTTTCTTGCCGTGGGACATTAACAATGTCTAGTGACCCAAGAGATTAAATATAACTTACTTCAGCACTTTGGTTGTGACACAAACACAAGCCTAAATTCAGTGTGCAGTTTCCTCCTTTTCCTCACTGACCTCATGTCACAACATTTCTGAAATTTTAAGGGCAGTAATAAAAGTGGAACTGGAAGGGTTGGACAGGCTTGCCTTCTGTCCTGTGTCCTTAGTTCCACTCGGATTCTGCCTGTCTAGGACACGTAATAGCTTGCCTTGAGTGAGCACCCCTGTAGGCTAAGGGATGTCTGAATGGTCTTGCATTAGAAAAAGTTTCATATGTAAAAATAGTTTGCATTCAGAATAAGACAGACAATTGAGTAAAACAGCCTAAAGCAAAAGATGACAATTTATCCATTCATGTGCCCCCAACTCATTTCATTTACTTTTCCTGTCTGTGTGTTATCAGCTATTCCAAGTTGCAGAGTAAATAGTAGTCATTCGTCCACCCATATTTATTAGGGCCTGTTATACGCCAAAAGAGCTATCAATTGTTATGATGGAGATACAAAATAAAGGGGCAGCAAGGTACTTTGTCTCCTCAGACATACACTCTGATTATGGATATTAAAGATAAACACACTCATTCATGGAAAAGTACTTTCTGATAAGTCATTAACTCCGTCCCTACTCTTACCCGCCTAGGGCAGACACTTCATGCCTACATCACCCAGCATTGTACTGGGTGCATAGTAAGCCCCGAATAAATTATTTTTGAATGAACGGCTTATTATCTACAGATAATTTTTTTCCTGAAAATCAGCCATTTAGTCTATTTGAACCTAGTTAGTGGGGAAAGAACTAAACATATTTTTCCCTCGAGATTTTATTTATAAGAATAACTGGTCAGAGGTGTCTCTTCCATCGGAAACTGACATCCCCTGTGCCCTCGAGATTTTTTTAAAGATTTTATTTATTTATTTTTAGAGAAAGGGGAAGAGAGGGAGAAAGAGAGGGAGAGAAGCATCAATGTGTGGTTGCCTCTCCTGCGCCCCCAACCAGGGACCTGACCCACAACCCAGGCATGTGCCCTGACTGGGAATCGAACTGGTGACCCTTTAGTTCACACACCAGCGCCCAATCCACTGAGCCACACCAGCCAGGGATCAGGAGATTTTTTTTTAATTCATAAAAGTGGAATTTCAACTCCTGTGCACCCCACACATTTCCTGATTCTACCCCACACACCCTCTAAAAGGAATCCTTTCCGTAACTGGGGAACAGAATGTAAAAAAATTAAAAATCCATCTAAGTGGCCATAGATAGCAGAAATAACCAACATAACCAGGTTTTAAAGGAAATAAGAAACTTTAGGGAAAAGAACATAAAGGAAAGGGCATTTCAGACAGTATGTGGCATTAACGGGCACAGTGAAAAAATACAAGATTCTAATCTCCCTTCAAGGCAAGCAAGGCATGGTTCAAGTGAACATCAAAATGATTATCAGTGAGACTTTTTAGGAGTAAATAACAAAACCTTTATCTTTGATCTTCATCCACAGGAAATTTATACAGGCATGCAGCATTGCACTTGAACTAAATGAGCGGCTAATTAAAGAGGATCAAATTGAGTACCATGAAGGACTAAAGTCAAACTTCAGAGAAATGGTGAAAGAATTGTCTGACATTATCCACGAGCAGGCAAGTATTAAAATGGTTGAAAATGAAAACATGATCTTGGGTCCTTAAGTGTTACTTAACAAAATCAGTTTGAAGTGTATTACCTTGAAATTATTCAGTCTTTATTTTAAAGTTTGCCCATATTACCATTAATCATTGAAATATCAATGCAAATCAGATTCGAAGCAATTATCAGAAGCAATTGCTAAAGTAATTACCAGATATAAACCAAATTGTTCTTTGTGCCACAGTGCCATTAGAAGTGACTAGCTGAGCAAGTCTGAATTGATCTGCTGTGAACATGGATAAGAGTCTCGAGAAGAGTCCCCAAAAAATGAAATTATTGGCTCAAAAGCCAAATCCCTAAATGAATATCCCTATTATGGTTGTATGAAACTAGATACTATCATTTAGGTGAGATTCTGAGTGATTTCCAAAATTTGGAAATTGTCTTAATACCCATATAGCCTGCAAAACTCCCTGTTTTCATAAAACTTCTTAACATTTTAATCTGTGACAGAGTGTGAATGACAATTACAGCTAGCTTAGTAAAACCCAACCAGAAAAATATAGACATGAACAGCTATTCATCACTCAGTGCTAAATTATGTCATTATTAGATGGTTAGGACTTTTGTATACCTACTTACCTTAAAACTGGAGTACTCCTAGATTACCCTGGTAAACTTCATTGCTATATTGCAATTTGTATTTACAACCAGTCTATGCATGGATTATCACTTAAGTATTTTAACATCTTAAACACATTTGTAAAAATTGTAGCATGATGGTCAGGTCCCTCACTGACTTAGCCTGTTAAGCTTATAAAGTCTCCTTTGTCTCCTTACTCAAGAAAACACCCAAAACAAGATAAATAGTGGCTTCAGAAACACTTCAAACTCTCAATTTTTAAGAAATGAAGATTTAAAAGGAACAAGATAACTACAAGCACTTTAGAGAACATTCATTCATTCATTCATCCTCAATTGAGGACTTGCTTATTGATTTTAGAGAAGGGAAGGAAGGGCGAGAGAGTGGGAGAGAAACATTGATATGAGAGAGAAACATTGACTGGTTGCCTCCTGTATGTACCCTGACAGGGACCAAACTTGCAACCCAGGCATGTACCCTGACTGGGAATCAAACCCATGACCTTTTGGTTTATGGGACAACACTCCAACCAACTGAGCCACGCCAGCCAGTGCTAGAGAGTATATTCTTAAAGCTGGTTCCAAAACGAAGTCCAGTCATTAGTCCTGCTATCTGTATTTCAGTGATTGCACTCACCCATGTAACACTGCCACACAAAGGGTGTACCTTCAAACAGGCCGACAGTGGTTAGCATCCAAAGAACAGCAGTGTGATGATGGAGAAGAGTTTTTCTAGGAAAACAAGTACTAGTCGACTTTAAATCAAGCTCTGCCTTTTAGAATTTATTTTGTCTGATTTTTCTAAGAAACAGCTATGGGAAATTTAGTTACTGTTAACCCAAGGCTGCATTGAGTGACCAAGACTCTTAACTTTCTAGCCATTGTCATCTTCTCAGTGTAGAGAATCCAGTCAGCCAGACTGTCATCATCCCATATGTTCAGCGACTGGTTGTCCCAGTCTCCTCAGAGGAAAATATGTGGCTGGGAATCTTGTTGGCTTGAGAAGTCTAGAATCAGTGTTTTGTTTCTTCTTTTTCCATCTTTACTTCTACTTGCCCACTTAGGAGTGAGTATGTACTATTACAAAGCATCCCTTTGCTGCTCAGTTTTCAGAGGCCATTCTTTTGTCTCCTCCTCAAAGCAGCCAGGTGACTCAGACTAGGAAGGTGGGGAACCATTCCACTTCCTTCGTTGTCTCTATCTCCAGCTCAGCCCATGAGTACAGTGGGGGTGTACCTTTCTTGATCATCACTTTTCTGAGGTGTACTTTTATCAAATACATGACATAATTTATTCTTAGAAACTGGGCGGTTTATGGGTTTCTGTTCTTCATAATCCATGGGGGAAGACACAGCAAAAGCTCCTCTTTCATAAAAGAAGTAATTACACAAGTCATTTTTAAGCCAGTGTATACTGTATTGTAATTACTTAATTTGCATTCAGCCGCCTGAACTCTTTAAGTTATTCAAATTGAAAACAAGTTATTCAGTTTACTGCTATTACTGTAATCAAAATATTTAGAGCAGTCATTTTGTAGGTTTTTCCCTCTGAATCATAAATTTTACAAATCTGCTCTTGTATTTCACACCTGTCTTAATTTTCATAAATCATAATTATTTTATTTAGTTCTTGAAACCAATATTTTAGACCCTTGAAATTATATATTGCTAGGTAACCAAGAAAAATCTTAGTTTCTGTTGATTAATTCATATTTATGCAAGCTCTTGTTATAATATATCATATTCAGATGCGCCTTTCTTGGGGAAAATATTGACTTTATAATAAATTTTTGTAAATCAATATTTTCTGTTAGATTCTCATATATAAGAGAGAGTCCCTTTTCCATCATATATGTCGAGATACATTTCCCAAAGGAAAGTATAATACAAAAGAAACTATAAATGTGTACTAAAATATGAATTATTCTGTTGAGATCCATAAATTACTTAACAAAAAAGATATGGCCTGGCTATTTATTTTCAATATAATCTGTCACAGTATACCAAAATATACAGTCCTTTTAAAAACTACTTCAGATTTTTGAGTTTTTTAAAGGAACTTACACTGTCTTAAAACTATTAATTACAGTCCTGGCTGGTGTGTCTCAGTGAATTGAGTACCGGCCTGTGAACCAAAAGGTTGCTGGTTCGATTCTCAGTCAGGGCACATGCCTGGGTTACGGGCCGGGTCCTCAGTTGAGGGCATGAAAGAGCAACCGATTGATGTATTTCTCACACATCAATGTTTCTTTCCCTCTCTTTCTCCCTCCTTTCCCCTCCCTCTAAAAATAAATAAATAAAATCTTTAAAAAAATGATTAATTAAACACTTCTTTATTAGATAGTTTGTGGTAGCTATTGTAGTGTCGGTTTGGTATGTTTTATTTTCTTTACAATGAAACTATTCACTTGTCACATGTGAAAGGTGTAGATATTCAATTAGTAATGTATTAAACCTCTGTATGCTTTCAGATTGGTGTCATGAGTGATGATTTTTGTAAAGAGGAATTGTCTCTATTATGGGGTTTATATAAAGCATGTAGCAACATAAGTGGAATGATGCATTACTGCCACCACAGACCAATTTGCAGGTTTAATGCTCAAGTTTCAGAGCGAATTTGAGAACTAAATATTGAAAACTTGAAACCTAAGTTGGGACTGTATAGTGAAGAGGCTGGATGTGATGTGTATACTGTTCTTTTCTTTCATCTAATCCAATCATAATGTCTCTGTTGCTTTTGATCACACAAAATAATTTAAAAATATGTATACTAATAGGAATATATGTTTATGTATTTATGGGATATAAAAAATATATATATATTTTTTAATCCTCACCCAGGGATATATTTATTGATTTGAGAGAGAGAGAGAGAGAGAGAGAGAGAGAAACATGGATGTGAGACAGAAACATCAGTCAGTTGCCTCCCATACAGGCCCTGACTGGGGCTGAAACCCATAGACTTTTGGTGAATGGGACAGCGCTCCAACCAACTGAGCCACCCTGCCAGGGCAAAAATAAATTTTTGTGAAGTTCTTGATTTTGGTAAAAATCTCCTGTATCAGTTAGCTTACATAATTACAGTGCTTGTTCAGAAATACGCACTTCAGACTTTTCTCTTCATTTTGTATTATTTCAAGTCTCCAGGGAAGGCACATAGGTATCTGCATGTTTATAAAGCTCCACAGGTGATCTTGAGAACTACTGTATTAGAAGATGCCCCATAAACTCATATCAAAGAGTACACTTGAGAGCTCTTATGACCATGTGTTAAAAAATATTTTAAAGAATGATCCACACCTCTCACTTCTTACTGAATTTTGCATTTTACAATCTTTTGTTTTTCTTAATGAGTAACCACGTCTTTTCTGCTTTTTTGCTATGCTGCCTTTGTAATACAGCTTTGAGGACTTAAGTCGGTAATGTTATTTTTTGCTCTTTTTGTTTTGTGTCATTTTAATTAGCTAAGTGTCATTGATATATTGCAATATGCCTGTAATTTCATATACACGTACTTTTTGCCAGTGGCTATTTTGCTTCATGATAAACATGCAGATTTCTTGTGTTTTAGATATTACAAGAAGACACAATGCATTCTCCCTGGATGAACAACACGTTACATGTATTTTGTGCAATTAGTGGTACATCGAGTGACAGAGGTTATGGTTCCCCGAGATATGCTGCTGAAATATGAGGACCCACAGATGTAAAGTGAGAATGAGACTGACCTTTCTCAGGAATATTTGGAGCTGTGCAAATGTTAAAATTCAAAGATTTGATATACGTGAAGTGTTTCCTTCTGACACCAAAATTTTCATGCTTTCAAACAGGGTGCTTACATATTTGTAAATATTTAAGCAACTTGGAAGTGCCTGGAAAATTGCACCCCTGTGCTTGGTTTGTACTTTTTTAGGTAAATATATATACTGAGAAATAGAGCTCAAAACATGAATCCAAATTGCTTAATTATTGCTTAAAATAATAATGGTACTATGTAAAATTGTATAATGGAACAAAATAAAAGGTAAAACTTATTTGTAATTAGAAGTGAAGGAAATACTACTTTGAACTTAGCACTTTTCTTGACAGGAAGCTTAATTCATTATACTAATCCTTGGGGGAGAAAATGATCAAATTTCTATAAAACATGGGGAGATAATTTGAAATCTTGTCTACTGATAGTCATGGCAGGCTAAAAGAAACAATAGCTTGTTTAAAAAAGAAAATTTCACAAAGAAAGCATATACATAAAATACCAGGATTACTGATCCTTCAGGTTTTGATCTGATGATGCCAGGTAATCAACTTGGGCTCCAACACACAAGATGAGGGATTCACATGTGGCATGGGTTTCCCTAGCAAGTGGCATTTGTTTATCATCTGAAACTATCCATAAAGGTAAAAAAAACATTTCTGAGAATTTTCAGTCAGTACATAGTATGCAACCTCACAGCTTTGGCAGCAGAGCCTGAGGTAGGGATTTATAATGATTCTTCGGTGTACAAGCTTAAGAAGCATTTTGATAGAATTTGATGGTTGTAGCATTTCTTGGGTCAGTATACATAACCACCACAGACAAGAACTACTAGTTAGGGATTACATTTCTACAAATGAAGAGATGTCAGACTACCTAAATAATTCAGGAGAAACCAAGATACGAACTTTTTTAGCTTGAATTAACCATATAATTTTGGCTGCCTTTCATGTAAATTTAAAGTTTTAGACTTATTTTTCTTACGCAGTTTAGCCTATTTTACAGACAAAAAAATCAGACACTAATATATAAATGGTTTGTATAGAGCCTTGGCTTTTTAAATATTTTGTGATCAAGTAAATCTTAGAGGTTATGCATCCAACTTGGCCATTTTTCTTTTTTATATAATTTTTGTTTTCAATTACTGTTGACATACAAGTTATATTACTTTCAGGTGACCAGCCCAGTGATCAGACATTTATATAACTTACAAGTGATCACCCCAATAAATCTGGCACCATACATAGTTATTACAATTATTGACTATATTTTCTATGCTATACTTTACATCCCCATGACTATGACTAACAATCAATCTGTACATCCTAATCCCTTTTCTTTTTCACCCAGCTCCCCAACCTCTTCCTTTCTGGCAACCATCAAAAGGTTCTCTGTTTCTCTAAATCTATTTATGCTCTGCTTTTATGTTTAGTTTATTTTTTAGGTTCCATTGTTGATGAATATGTATTTATTGCTATTCTATTATTCATATTTTTATCTTTTTTTATTCTTAAAGAAGATCCTTTAACATTTCCTATAATACTGGTTTTGTGGTGATGAACTCCATTATATTTTTCTTGTCTGGGAAGTTCTTTATCTGTCCTTTGATTCTAAAGAATTGGTTTGCCAGGTAAAGTAACCTTGGTTGTAGGTCCTTGCTTTTCATCACTTTGAATATTTTGTGCCATTCCCTTCTGGCCTGCAAAGTTTCTGTTGGGAAATCAGCTGACAAGTGTTATGGCAGCTCCCTTGTAGATAACTAACTGCTTTTCTCTTGCTGGTTTTAAGATTCTTTTTTTGTCTTTAACCTTTGGCGTGTTAATTATGATGTGTCTTGGTGTGGGCCTTTGTGTTCATCTTGTTTGGGACTCTCTACACTTCCTGGACTTGTATGTCTATTTTCTAAACCAGATTAGGGAAGCTTTCCATCATTTTTTTACATAGGGTTTTCAGTTCTTTGTTCGCTCTCCTCCTTTTGGCACCCCCATGATGTAAATGTTGGTATGCTTGAAGTTGTCACAGAGGCTCCTTACACTATCCTCATTTTCTTTCTTTTTGTTGCTCTGATTGTGTGTTTCCTGCTTTCATATCTTCCCAATCTCTTATTTGATCCTCTTCTTCATCTGCTTCACTGTTGAGTCCCTGTAAAGTATTTTTCATTTCAGTTAATGTATTCCTCATTTCTGACTGGTTCTTTTTTGTTTCTAGTTCCATTTTATGTTTCTTCTCTTCTTGTTCAAGTTCTCACTAAGTTCATCTACTCTTCCCCTAAGTTCATTGAGCAACCTTATAACCAGTGTTTAAAGTCTACATTTGGTAGATTGCTTGTCTCCAGTTTGTTTAGTTATTTTTCTGGAGTTTTGTTCTGTTCTTTCATTTGGAACACATTTCTTTGTCTCCTCATTTTGGCAGCCTTCCTGTGTTGGTTTCTGTGTATTAGGTAGAGCTGCTATGTCTCCTGGGCTTGACAGGTGGCCTTATGTAAAGGTGTCCTGTAGGGTCCAGTGGTACAGCGTCCCCGTTCACCTGACCTGGGTACTCCAGGCCCACCAACCTTTATGGGATGTGTACACTTTCCTATTATAGTTGAACCTTGATTGCTGTTGGCACACCAGTGGGAGGGATTTAGCCCCAGGCTGGTCATCTGCAATGACTGTCTGCCACCACTGTGGAGGATCAGCTGTGGGGGCCTGCACAACTTAGTCTGACCTTTGAGTGGCCTGGTGGTTCTTTGATGTGGTCCGAAGCTGTCCACTGTGTGTGCTGTCTGTGGGACATCCGAGGAGGTGCAGGCCAAGGACAGCTGCCACCTGTGTTCTTCCTGGGGCCACCCTGCCTGAGCTACAAAGAGATCTGCAGATGGCTGCTACTTGTGCTGGATATAGAGTTGCCCCAGCAAGTCATCATTGAACCGAGGTCAACTGCCCCAAGTGCCAGGCGTGGAGCCACTTTGTGAGAGTTACAGGGCACACTGAGGCCAGATGCTGCTTGTTTGATTTTTGGAAAGTCTGAAGCATGAGCCAAAACAGGCACTTCCTATGGAAAAGACACTGGAAACACCTTGGGTGGGCCTGTAAGTTTGGTCAGGTGAGGTCGAAGGGGATCACCAGGGTGGGGCAGTGTTAGCCAGGTTGGTAGAAACTCAGATATGGTACCTGCCTGCCAACTCTGGGTTGGGGGTAAGCTCAGAAAAGGTGCAATGAAAGGCCTCTGCCAGCACTTCTGCCTGGGAGAAAGCTGCCCCTCTAGCCCTCACCATGATGCCAGTAAGTTCACATCCTCCTCATATGTCCCTAGTGTCTTTTGAGCTGCTGACCCAGCACTGGAGCTCAGAGCGAATGAGTCCAAGTAAGTCTGTGCATGGGGCCTTTAAAAGGAACACCTGGGTCTCTAGAAGCCTCTGTCTCAGCTGGGTTTTGCAGCCAAAAGTTATAGGGACTTATCTTCCTGGAACCGGAACCCTGGGCTGGGTGTTCCAGTGTGGGGCTGGGATCCTTCCTCCTCAGGGGAAACCTCCACAGCCAAGAAATGCCTCCTGATTTTTAACCACCAGCCCAGCCCATTTCACATCTCTTGCCCCTCCTACCAGTCTCAATGTGTCTTCTTTAAATCCTTACTTGCAGGACTCCTGTGCAGTTAGATTTCAGGTGGTTCTGAATGATGGTTCTGGAGTTTAGTTGTAATTTTCGTGAAGTTGTGGGAGATTCCAAGTACCACATTTATCTACACAGCCATCTTGACTGGAAGCCTGTAATCCCTTGGCCATTTTTTCTTTACATGTCATTTTTAAGCTTTTGGGGAGCATGAAATTATTTATTGAAGGCTGATTTTGTATTTTAATAGGGGATTCAGAAATTTCAGAGGCAGTTTGTAATCCCTTAATATTTTGCAGTGAGTTGCAGAGTTAGTTTCACCTTTAGTTATTATATTGGGCATGCTATGTAAGGAACTGGCACCTAGAGAGCACCACCATGTGAGAATGAGGCATCTTGGGCGAAAGTCAGTGTTTTTGTCAATAATTAATCCCTATCCTGTCACTGAGCACAGTGTTGTGCACTCTGGGTAATTTTTGAAAGTACACGAAATGGCCCCTGCCTCCAAGGAACCTGCACTCTACTTGAGTAGGCATGATATACACAAAAGGAAATAATACAAGAATTAACAATATAAGACAAGGAAAATTGTATATGAGCATTGCCAAAAATTCATTTGGCTGTCCTTAACTCTCATCACATTCAATGAATGAGGTCACCGTGAATTACAATGTTCAGGCATGGTTTCATGAACAAAAGTAAGTTTTGAACAGACTTTCGAAGATGAGAGGGTGTTCTAGGCAGGAGGAACATCACAAACAAATGTACCAAAAGATTTAGCGGGAGTTCAGGGGATGGCGAGGAGACCAGTTTTGTTCAAGGTAGTAGTAGATGATAGATCTGGAAATAAAATTTGGTCCTAGATTTCGGAAAGTCTTCAATGCCAGGATAATGGTGTTTGGACTTTACTCAGTAAACATGAGGGAGCCGGTCAAGGTTTTTAATCAGAGAGACTACTCGATTAAATGTTATTTTGAGAGATTTAATACTTTATATTGCTGCCAGATGTATTTCAGGCAGAGAGAGATGGAAATATGAAAATCAATTATACAGTTAATGCAGTATTCTAATTAAGAGCCCGTAAACCCTTGAATAAGAACAAGGAATGGAAGAGAAGGGCAAGCACAAGAGATATTGGGAAAGGCCAGACATGATTTACTGATGGGTAAAGAGGAAAAAGGAAAAGTTAAAGATAATTTTGGGTCCCGTGGCCAATTAGTTCTCCAGGTCATGGTACAATTTCACTAGATTTAATTTACCAACTTTCAGAGTAAGAGCAGAAAACTACAGAGACCAACCATCTTGGAACATTGTCCAACATACCATAGAACAAGAGATTGCTCACTGGTTAGTTAATAAACAAAATAGGTGAGCATAATAAAACCCAAGCTTTTAATTGTAAATACAACTTCTGTCTGAGATGAAGAACCTCCTAAGCAATGTACAGGGATAATGGGAATTTCCAAACTCTTCAAAATATTCACAATCAGATATGTATTTCAGCCTTCTGATCCACAAAATGTTGGGCTGTCTTCAGTCTCAGTCTCGTTTAACAGTACATTACTTCAGCTATCAAGACAAAGTGAAGGAATAGAATAAAAGTTGGTTGCGGATGGGGACTGAGTTTGTGTAACAAGGCTAGTCTCCTATCCTAGGAGTTGGCCAATAAGAGTACTTTGTTTATCTGGTCCAGTTACAATAAATGGGTTTGGTTTTTTTTGTAGTCTCTAACTACAGAATGGTCACTCTCAAGAGAAGTGGATGTGTATTTATCCAACTCCTGCTTGAAGTTGTGACTAAATTCTTCAAAGATTTTTGCCTCTGTGTATGGTGTTTTTAAGCTTTTTCCAACATTTTTTTCTGTTTCGATTTTCCATTTTCATTGAAATATAATCCACATACCATATAATTCACCCATTTAAAATGCACAGTTCAGTGGTTTTTAGTATTGGGTTGACCGAAAAGTCCTTGTGGGTTTTTTTTCTGTAAAATAAAAGACACATTTTTCATTTTCACAAGTAGTTTTATTGATCTGGATATTTTGAGTATGTCACCTGTCTCCTGTGTGTGATTGTCCTCAATTAATGTCTCAATTTAATTGCTGTTAACTTCAACTGGTCCAACCAGGGAGCATCATCCAGTGAGAAATCTCCACCATGCTGATATGACAGCTGTCACAATACAGTCTCACACAGTTGTTTCAAATGAAGTTAAAGACAACTAAGCTCTACTAGAGCCATCTTATGGGGGGAAAAAAACCAAACGAACTTTTTGGCCAACCCAATATATTCATTGAGTTGTGCAACCAGTACCATAATTAATTTTACAACGGTTTTATCACTCCAAAAAGAAGCCCCAAACATATTAGCAGTAACTCCCCACTCACCACCTAGCCCCTGAAAACATTAATATATTTTCTCCGTCTGTGGATTTGCCCATTCTGGACATTTCCTGTAAATGGAATCATACAATTGGTGGCTTTTTCTGACTGGCTTTTTCCATTTAGCCTAATGTTTTCAAGGTTCATCCATGTCGTAGCATGAATTCGTGCTTCATTCCTTTTTATAGCTGGATAATATTCCTTTGAACGCACCACATTTTATCCACTCATCAGCTGATGCACATTTAGATTATTTCCACTTTTGGCTGTTATTAATAATGTTGCTATGAACACTATTGTACAAGTTTGTGTAGATGTTTTCAGTTCTCTTGGGCATATACCTAGGAGTAGAATTGCTGCCTGATACGGTAACTATGCTTAACCTTTTGAGGAACTCCCAGACTGTTTTCCACAGCAGCAACACCCACCACTAGACATTCCCAGAGGTCATATATAAGGATTCAGATTTCTTAGTATTCTCCACAGCACTTATCTGCCTCTTTGATTATTACCTTTGCAGTTGATGTAAAGTGGTATCTCATTGTGGTTTTGTTTTTTGTGGGGTTTGTTTTTTTTTTGCTCTATTATCCTTTTTTTTTGCATTTCATTATTTATTTAGATGTTTATGTTCTCGCATTAGATTTTTTACAAGCTGGTGAACACTGACAAATTATTTCTCCCACAGAACTATAACCAGACAGTCCCAGACAGTATAAATATATGGTTGAACTAACATTAATACACATCACCATTTTATCAATTACATAATAAATTATCAAGTATCCAAATATTGTCACACAGCTCAAAAGACATATAAAATATTAGATGTCTGCTCAATTCATTAGCAGAAACCCACTTTTTTTTTGCAAGAGAGGGTGAGAAGGAAAAAAATCACATGTCAAACAAAAATAGGTAAACAACTTCAGAATGTATGAAAAGAAATATAAGAATTTCAGAATTTTTATGATTAAGAATTGTTTTAGCTACCACAAAGCATCTCTACCTTTCCCTTCAAAAAGATACTAAAGAGCTTTATTCTACATGTTCCACGCAAGATAAAGGCCACATTTTACTGAAAATACTTAATAGCCCCCTCCCATTCTTTTCCCAGGCCCTCCCTATAAGTTACATCTCAAGTGCAAACATTAAAATTAACTGTAAGGATTTTTGTCTGGAAACATTAAAGACATGCTTCTGTACAATGCAGATTTTCAAAATGGGAGGCTATCCATAACAGCGCAAAATGAGATTTATAGAAAAACATTAAATAATCACTAAGACTTGGTATAAAAATGAAAAAGTTGAGCAAACCTGAGGCATGCTTGTATGAATGGGGGAGATGTAACCATAAAGCGAGCAGGCAAATCACCAGATAGGCCCTACTTTCTATGTTTGAAATGACTGGGGACAAACCACCGAAGGTCCAGAGTGTTCATAGTTCCTGGGATTTTAGTTCTGTATGATACTAAAAATATACAAGTATTGTGCTGGACATTTTGGCACCTAATCTTCCTAAATCTCCTATATTGGTGATATTCTCGCACAGGAATAGATTTGAAGATATAACTCGATACTGCATGATTTCAGAAAACGTCAGTTGGTCCAAATGATAAGCACATTTGAAAGCTGAACAGCAAGAGTCTTTCACTAAGTGTCAAAATATGTTGATCGAAACCCAAACATAGAGGTCGTAATTCTGTCAAGCTCATGGCCTGGTAAAACTGCTTTTTAATACTCCAGTGGAAGCTTTATTAGATGTATTCACCAAGCCAATATGTTGACTAATGTGTATGACAAATTATGGCCTATCTCAAGTTCCACTTCCACGGCATTGGCATCAGGCACCTGTTTTACTGAATGCAACAGTTGTTTCTATGACCATTGGAGTCTTTGAAGTACAGCCGCACTTTAGGATGATCTCCAAGTACAAAAGTTGATTGCTATTAAAAGCTCCACACTGCTTCTGTCTTATAAATTGTACTGCATCTTCATATTTCATTCCACCTTCAATTAATGCCAGGGCAACAAGCACTGGAGCTCTCCCAAGGCCTGCAACACAATGATCAACAACACAACAACCAGGTTCTTCACAAAACTTAATTTTTACAAGAGTTAGCCAGTCATCAACAAGCTGGCTGGATGGTGGTGCACCATCATCAAAAGGCCAGTCAGGAACGTGGATGCCTTCTTTCTCCACAGGAGTAGTGTCATAAGTTGCTTCACATACTCTAACTATTGTGGTAACTCCATTCTTCTTAAGTTCCTTTATAAATTTGTTTAAGGTTGCATTGGTTGGATTGTGTGTAATAAGAAATATCATGTTCTTGTACGTGCTTCCACAGGAGCTGGGCAGTTCACTCAAGCCATGTTAATTTAGTTAAAAAACACTCAGTGGGGTTATGAAAGAATTTAAAAATTGAATACAGAAATGGTGCGAGGAAACTGAGTCTACTTCAATATACTCCACTTGAAATTCTCAGTGCCTTGAGTGTGAAGCCGGGGGTAACGGGAAGTGAAATGAATCTCCTAACAAACAGCAGCAATTCTTCACTCCAGTAATACTGAGGCAACAGAAAGGGCATGTGCTGAGGTTTACCCCATCCAGGTCAGAACTCTTGTAAAATGCTCTGCAGATTTCAATTAGCACTTCTATGTTTAGGTTAAGCACTCTTATGGGAGCTTCTTGGTGGAGTAGTAATGAATTTCTACAGTTCACTTTTCTGCGTAGAGGTCGTGCTGAGCCTGGCAATAATCTCCACTGCCCTTCAGAAACTCCATAAATGTGTGACCAAGAACACCACAGAACTGAGGAATGTTTATTCATTGAAGATTGTGGCCTAATCATACAGCCGGTTCCGAGGCAGCGGCAACACAGACGGCAGAGGTGGCAGTGGTTGTGGCGGCACGGCAAATGTTTTGCAGGAAGCTGTATTATCTTTAAGTACAAAGACTCTTTCAATCCTGTCACCTAGAGCTCATTTCACCCACTGCTCTGATTGGCCGCCAGTGTCTCCGCTCTCTGTTCGGCAGTGGTGAAACAGATACCCATTTCATGGGGAAGGGAAATCCATGGTTTGTTGCCTTTGCCAATTACAAAAATGTTGGTGGGCCAGGTGGAAATGCTGTTGCCATTGGCATCTTTTTCATGAACTATGGCAAAAGAACCAGGGTCTCTCTCTGTCTCTTCCTTGTTGATCATGCCAATTCTTCCCAGGTTAGCACCTTGGGTCACCATATACAGGTTAACCGTGCAAACTTGATGAAATCAGTAATTTTACCAGTCTCCAAATCAACCTGAATGGTGGTATTCACCTCGATGAAGGAATCAGGGTAGCAGATGGTGTGAACATCATGGGTTACCAGGTGAAGGATTCCTTTTGTTCCCACAAAGATCTTCCTCTCTCTGCACAACTTGTACTTGGCCGCCTCAGGTGTGATACGATGAACAACAAAGCAACCCTTGATGATATAGATTAGACAGAAATCCTTCCTGGTCTTATCAAGCTGATCACATCCACAAAACCAGCAGGGTGGATTGTATCACTTCAGACCTTGCCATCTAAATAAACCACTGCATGCAGATCTCCTTTACTCCATCTCCCATTAGGGCATACTTGTTTGTTCTTTAGGGAAACAATGAGAGGGAGACATTCTCTCAGCTTGTGGAGACCAGTAAATGGACAAGGAGCGAACACACCGGTCACTTTTTCCAGCATCCAATGGAAGGAGTTCATTGTGATTTTCATGTGCATCTCCCTGTTGGCTAATGATGTTGAACATTCTTTTCTTGTGTTTATTGGCCATTTTATATAATCTTTGAAGATCTATCCAGATTCTTTACCCATTTTTTTTTCAAAATTGGAATGTCTTTTATTGTTGAGTTGCAAGAGTTCTTTATATGTTCTAGATGCAAGTCCCTTTATCAGATACATGATTTCAATGTATTTCTCCTGTTCTGTGGGTTGCCTTTTCACTTTTGTAATAGTGCCCTTTTTAAACACAAAAGTTTTTAGTTTTGATGAAGTCCAATTTGTCTGTTTTTTGTTGCTTGTGCCTTGATGGTGTATCTAAAAAGACAATGCCTAGCCCTGACTGATGTGGCTCAGTTGTTCGAACTGCAAAGCAAAAGGTCACAGGTTCGATTCTGGGCCAGGGCACCTGCCTGTCTTGCCAGTTCTGGCCTGGTTGGGGCGTGTACAAGAGGTAACTGATTGATGTTTCTCTCCCTCCCTTTCTCCCTCCATTCCCCCATCTCTAAGAATAAATAAATAAAATATTTAAAAATAATAAATAAAAAGACATTGCCTAATCAGAGGTCATGGAGATTTACACCTATGTTTGAGTTCTGTAGTTTTAACTCTTTTAGATCTTCGATCCATTTCAAACTAATTTTGTTTTTCTGGTGTGAGGTAGGGGTTTGATATTCATTCTTTTGCATGTAGATATCCAGTTGTCTCTGTAGATATCCATTGTTGAAAACACCCATTTTCTTCCTTTGAATTGTCTTGACAGCCTTATCAAAAATTATTTGACCATCAGTATATGGGCTTGTTCTGGGCTCAGTGTATTCGTGTTGATCTATACGTCTGTCCTTATACCAGTACTACATAGTCTTGATTACTATAGCTTTGTAGTAAGTTTTTTTAATTGGAAAGTGTGAGTCCTCCAACTTTGTTCTTCTTTTTCAACATTATTTTGGATATTCTGGGTCCCTTGCATTTCCCTCAGCTCGTCAATTTTTTGCAGGAAAATAAGGTAGCTGGGATTTTGAAAGGATTTGCTGTGAATAAATAATTCCATTTGAGGAGTATTGCTATTTTAACAGACTAAGTGATCCAATGCAGGATTTTAAAATTTTATTTAGGTCTTTAATTTCCTTCAACAGTATTTTATAATTTTCAGAGCACAAGTCTTGCACTTTGTTAAGTTTATTCCTTAGTAGTTTATCCTTTTTAATGCTATTGTAAATGGGAATTTTTAATTTCATTTTCAGATTTTTCACTGCTAGTATATAGAAATACAGCTTATTTTTATATATTGACCTTGTATCCTAAAGCCTAGCTGAATTCCTTTATTAGCTTTAAGGTTTTTTAGGTGGATTTTTTAAAGATTTTATTTATGTATTTCTAGGGAGGGGGAGAGGGAGAAAGAGAGGGGGAAAAACATCAATGTGTGGTTGCCTCTTGCACACCCCCAACCGGGGACCTGGCCTACAACCCAGGCAGGTGCCCTGACTGGGAATCGAACCAATTACCTTTCAGTTTGCAGGATGACACCCAGTCCACTGCCGCACCACTCAAGGCTTGTGTGGATTCTTTAGAGTTTTCTATATAAGATCAACCCCTGGTAGTCACAGTTGTCTGAAAATGCAGATCCTTCTTCATTTCCAGTCTTAATTCTTTTTATTTCATTTTCTTACTACCTTGCTGGTAAAGTACTAAGTAGCAGTGGTGAGAGCAGACATCCTTGTCTTGTTACTGATCTTTGGGAGAAAGCTTTTATTTTTTCTCCTTTAAGTATGGTGTTAGCTGTAGGGTTTTCATAGATACCTTTTATCTGATTGAGACAGTTCCCCGCAGTATGATTTGCATCTTTTTCTGATTCAGTTCTCTCAATAACCATATGCTTCCCATATGGAATATAGGGAAATAGATGACAAGTGGTTAAGAAATGTACTCAATATACACATCAAGTTAGATATGAAAGTCAGGATATCCTGACTTTCAGTCCACAGTGTTTTCAACTATTTTATACTATTTCCTATGGTCTGATGCAGCTTTCAAGGGAGACCAAAATGGTAAGCTCCATATGCATAGGGTCTGTGATTTTTCACCTCTTCTTCCCCAGAACCTAAAAGTGCTTGGCAAAGAATAAGTGCTTGAGCAGCCTCAAGGAAATAGATCAAGTTTAGACAAGCAGATACTTCTGGAGCCTTCACTATATTCAAAGCAATGCAGACCGTATCCTAGCCTTCAGAGACATTGTGGTTGACAGAGATAAGGGATGGTCATATAAGAAGTTAACACAAAGAGATTTAATAGTAAATCAGTGCTAGTGATAAGTGTCTGAATAGGCAGAACCTTTCTAAATGTAGCATAAAAAAATCTTTGTTGCGGTGAAGGGCACCAACCGAGCCTTGAAGGATGATGTGTAGGAACTAGCACGCGTGTGTGTGCGTTGAGGAAGTACCTTAGGCAGAGTTTTTAACAGGAAGTTAACAGTTAACTTCTTCTTTTTCTTATGTGAACTGACCACTAATACATGGGACACGCAAGGCAAAAATAATAATAGAATGCATATAAAGTCAGGTAACATTCTCTGTCTTGTTTTTCTCAGACTTCCTTATCCTTTGGTCTTAGACTCAAACCGAGTAAATCAGCCTTTTCTTTTTGTCCAGAAAATTCATGCTCAATTTGCTTCATTTTCTTGATAGAAGACTTTTTCAGGCAACCTCAACTTCTGAGTTATAACTCTTGTTCTTTGGGTATTGTAGCATTTGTAGTAACTACTTCGGTAGATCTTTTAGAATTAAGAGTCTTAAAGGCTCTGGAGTCCTCGTCCTGCGTACTGCCTACATGTTCCTTTGACAGAAAAATAATGGAAGCTATTATATGAGCACATCACGGCTTTAATCTGGCAACTGTAGACCATCACACAGTTATCGATTACCCACTGGAAGCCAGGCATATGAATGATCAAGGCAGTATTCAGTGGGCAGATATGCAGGGAATTGCTATAATCTCATAGGTATTCCAAGGGTAGTCTTTTTCTAGCACTAACTGGCCTGAGTCTTCAGAATGCTATATCCTTGAAGAGAAACATCTTACATCTCTTTGAAATATATAAATAATAGTGCTTGGCCCTGATATATTTGAACATTTAATATTGAGAAGCAAAAGCAGAACCAATATAGTGGCGGAGTTATATTCAATGCAAAGCTGAACAGGCCCTATAGTAATCACGCAGTGAATTATTTCAGATTTTTCCATGGTATAGTCAGGATTTGAGAGGCCTGCAGAGCCACTGGACTAGCATCATGAAAGTACTATGTCCTCTCTCCTAATCCCAAACAAAACATACCATACATGCTAGACATACACAAAATAAAGGGATGAGAAGGGACCGAGTTGACAAAATTAGCCCTAATAGTACAATGAGAATGAAAGACTTCCAGAAGGAAACTTTGTTACACTTTGTTCTGCCATAACCCCTGGTAGTCACAGGGTCAGCTGTTACAATTCAGGTCACATGTAAGAAAAATTATTTTCATGGAAATAATTTTGGATATATACCCCCCAAATTTTTTTTTTAAATAAGGTAACCCATCAATATCACCACCACCACTTCATTTGTTATAGAAACAAAACTCCAAGTTTTAGCCCTGGAAAGAGAATCTTCAAGAGGGAGAATTCCAGTGCTATCCCCATTGGTTTAACCATCTTGTGATTTTTGTCATTTATCTTTGAATTACCACCACCATCATGGCCCCCTGAGATGTTTCATGATAACTCTGTGCTTCTAGATGAGACGTTTTGGTGGGGATGAGCTAGTTAGGGGTCCCCATATTTTACCCCAGGCTTTGGCTGCCCTCTAATGATGACTCTCATGTTGAGAGTTTTGGCATTACATTTATAAAGCGTGTGGTGGTTAAGTGCACAGACTGAAGCTCGACTGACTGGGTTCGAATCCCAGGTCTGTCATTCACCAAGCTGTGGGACCTTGGGCACATTACTTAACCTCTCTGCCTTCATTTTGTCATCTGGAAAATGGAGATATTAGTTGTACTGTTAATAATATTCACAATAACAATATTTCACAATAATAATATTGTGAAAATTCAATGAAGCAGGCAACATAGAGGGCACTATCTGGCATATCTATGTAATTGTTAACATCAGTATAAATATTACTCCAAAGCATAGCAGAGTTTTGCCAGCCACCACATCTTCTATGTCTCTAGACCCATCCCTCCATTCCAAGTGGAAGAGGAAGAGGGAAACGGGACAGGTCGAAGTCAGGTCATTTTTACCACTTGATATTTTACAGATCACCTCTGGCCTCACTAGATCTCACCAGATCTTTGCCCTTTTCATAGGTTCTTACACACATCTGAGCATTGGCTAGAGGTCTCTTCATGCCCCCCAACTGTAGGGTCTCTCTACTTACTGGCACCACTTGTGGCCTCCTTCCACTGTCAGAATTACACGGAGTGGTTTTTTATTTAAGATTGAACTGGTGGGACTTGCTCCCCCAATATTCCCTTTATAGAGTCTTAAAACATGGCCTCCTTCAATTGAATTTAATTAATACCTGTCATTTGGCTTCCAACTGTCAACACTTACAAATAACTATTACACAGCTCTCTTAAAATAGATCAGAAAGCTTTTCAGAGTTTCCCCTTCCCCATATCCTGCCCATTTCTTTGTAGTTGAAGAAACTCTTTAGGGGAAACATTGCCCAACTAAACCTGTTTACACACGTCATTCTCACTTTAGGTGATGGGGTTTGGATTTGAGGTCTACTGTTTCCTCCTCGTAGTAAAATGATGGCTCCTACCTACCAGTGCCCTTCTCCACTTAGTCCTTTCATCTCTCCATTTGCCGCTGCATACTCCTATGCTAGGCACTGTCCTCACACTAGGTCCATAATGCCCACTGTCTTGATAAATTAATTTCCACAACCATGACCCATAACTCCAGCTCATCTCACCTAAAGGTATTTCAGCAAGTCTCTATAGTTGCTGCAACTCAGGAAAACTGACATTTAGTCGAGACCTGACAAGCTTGCACTAAGTAAATGTCTTCAAGTGGAATTAACTATAATTGCCCCCTCTCCCCACTCAAATCTGAATTTTTTCTGAGATGGATACATCTCTACTCTCAGTCTCCCTCATTCATGTGGCCATGAGCAAATGGGGCTCTGCTTTTTCACCTCCCACGCTAATGCTGGAACGACCCTAGGAAGTCAGCTACCCCACCACCCCGCCTCTACCAGGATGTGGCAGAGTGCGGGTGGGGTGATTTGTACTTCCCCTTTCCAGGAGGCCAACTGGCCAAGACTTTGGATTGCCTACACCCAAACCTTCACTGCTGGCACCCAGCTAGCTGACCTTACACATGCTAACTTTGGTTATTTGTTTGCTCCATGGTCCCTTAAATCTTAGAGCAGCAGTTCTTGATCAGGAGTGGTTTTGCTCCCCCAGGGGACCTTTGGCAATGTCGGGGGACATTTTTGGTTCTCACAGCTGGGAAGTGGAGAAGCTACTGGCATCTAGTGAGTAGAGACCAGATATGCTGCTACACAGCCTACCATGTACAGGCAGCTCCCCCACGACAACAATTTACATGTCCGCTGATGTTAGTAGTGCAGAAATTGGGACATGCTGTCTAAGAACTACCTGCCTCACTGGACTCCTGGATGGCTATTCCACAAGATGGTGTGTCCTCAAGGATTTTTTTTCTGGTCATCCCACCAATAAGTCCACTTGAGAGACCTTTCCTATTAATGGATGTTTTTACCCTCAATTGCAATTATGTGCCCCTTGCACATTTGCATGTCACGAGCAGTAGTGGTCTGGCTGACCTTCATTTCTAATTCAGCACTTAGTCTGTAGGTCGGGTATACTCAGGGACCTGAGGATGCTCAAGGTCTGCTTCATTATCACTATAGCTATTTCTTCTGCTTTGTGGTGAAGTTTTTCCCTCTACTAGCAACCTTCCAACTTGCTATCAAGGTCAAACAATTCCAATTATATTGCTGCTGCCACCTAATTCCTTTAATAAAACAAAACCCCAAACCTCTAAGCCTGGAAGGAAAAGCAGTAAGTCGAGAGGATCGTTTACTGAAGGATATAAAGTCCTGAATCAATGGGAAAACGTACCTCATTACAATTATAAAGGTGACTTCTAAACATCAGTAAATTCAGTGCCACCCTAATCAAAACCCAAAAAGGATTTTTTAACTTGGCAAAATGATTCTAAAGTTCATCAAAATGCATAAAAATATAAAAATAGCTAATGTCCAAAAAGATAAATAAGAAACAAAGGTGGTGCACTAGCAGACAGTAAAATGAATAAAATAGCTGGTTAAGAGGGGGCATTTACAGAAAAACAAGGTTGGTGAACTGACACTACCCAACTTCCAGGCTACTATGAAGCTACAGGAATCAAGACAGTGTAGTATTGGTGAAAGAACAGACAAACAGATCAGTGAACAGAATAGACAACCCAGAAATAGATCCACATAAATAAAATCGACTGATCTGTGACAAAGAATCAAAGGCAATACAATGGAGCAAAGACAGTCTCTTCAACAAATGGTGCTGGGACAACTGGACATCCATGTGCAAAAATTAAACCTAGACACATACATTACAACCTTCACAAAAATTAATTCACAGTGGATGACAGATCTAAATGTAAAATGCAAAACTATAAAACTCTTTGAATATAACAGGAGAAGACCTAGATGATCCTGGCTATAGTGATGCCGTTTTAGATATGACACCAAAAACATATCCATGAAAGAAATAATAAGCTGACCTCCATTAAAATTTAAAACTTCTGCTCTGTGAAAGACAATGTTGAGAGAATGAGAAGACAAGCCTCAGACTGCGAGAAGATAGTTGTAAAAAAGAAGCATCTACAAAAGTGTTCTGCATCATGTTACAGGAAAATGCAAATTGAGACAACAATAGAAAGCCACCACACACCTATAAGAATGGCCAAAATCTGGAAAAAGACAACACCAAATGCTAGGGAGCATGCCAAGCAGCAGAAACTCATTCATTGTTGGTTGGAATGCAAAATGATACAGTCAATCTGGAAGACCGTTTGGCAGTTTCACAAAATAGGTCCACTCTTACCATGTGATCCAGCAATTGTATTCCTTGGTATTTATCCAAAGGAACCAAAAACTTACGTCCACACAAAAACATGCATATGGATGTTTTCAACACCTTTATTCATCATTGCCAAAACATGGCAACCATCAAGATGTCCTTCAGCGTGTGAATGGATAAATAAACTGTGGTACATCCAGACAATGGAACATTATTTAGCCCTAAAAATGAATGACCTATCAAGCCATGAACAGACATGAAAGAGCCTTAGGTGCATATTACTTACTAAATGAAAAAGCCAATCTGAAAAGGCTACTTACTGTGATTCCAACTGTACGACATTCTGGAAAAGGCAAAACTATGGAGACAGTAAAAAGATCAGTGGTTACAAAGGTTTAGGGGTGGGGAGGGATGATGAGGTGGAGCACAGAGGACTTTAGGGCAATGAAAATACTCTTTATGATACAATAATGGTGGGTACATGTCAGTAGGGATTTGCCCAAACCCATTGAATGTACAACACCAAGAGGGAACCATAATATAAACTTTGGACTTTGGGTGATGTGTCAGTGTAGGTTCACCAAGTGTAACAACTGTACCACTCTGCTGGGGGATGTTGACAATGGTGGAGGCTGTGCATGTGTGGGGGAAGGGCTGTATGGGAAATCTCTACACTTTCCTCTGAATTTTGCTGTATATCTTAAACTGCTCTAAAAAAGTAAAGTCTTAATTTTTTTTTAAACTAGGCACCTACTAATAGGGAAAAACACAGGCAGAAGAATGTAACAGAAGAGATCCATGTGTATATAAAAATCTATATATATGACAAAAGTTGCATTTCAAGAAATAAATCAATAAATGATATTGAAATTATTCAATAAATATTGTAATAATCGACCAAGTATTTGTATAAAATGTAGGGTATCTCTACCTTAGTACTTACACAAAATTAAATTTCAAGTTGATCAGAGATTTAAATGTTAAAAGCAAACCCTTAGAAAAACAAAATTGAACATATATGACTATGCGTATAATCTTGAGGTTGGGAAGGTCTTTCTAAGAAAGACTCAAAATCCAGAAGTAAAAAAAAATCAATAAATTTGATCACATAAAATTTAAATTTAAAACTTTGTAAGTAGCCCTGGATGGTGCATCTCAGTAGATTGAGTGCTGACCTGCGAACCAAAGGGTGACCGGTTCGATTCCCCACTCAGGGCACATGCCTGGGTTGTGGGCCAGGTCCCCAGTAGGGGGCACACCAGAGGCAACCACACATTAATGTTTCCCTCCCTGTCTTTCTCCCTCCCTTCCCCTCTGTCTAAAAATAAA